>JAWRVF010001198.1:0-95306 GCA_036785485.1 Physcomitrellopsis africana | reverse complement strand
AAAGATCATATCTTGCGCCAAAGGTTGGAGAAGCAGCACTTGATCAATAGTATATGATATTGTTAAAGCCAGAGCAATTCACGATTTGTGCTGCTGTTGTGCCAATTGATGCCGACTTCCTCAATTAGATATGTGCTGCAACCATTGAAGATTCAATAGTCATTGATATCAAGTAGCGTATCAATGATGACAAGTTCAAAGTTGAAGGAGATCTCTTATATTTTGAGGAGCGGCTGTATATCCCAAAAAAGCGACTTGAGGTCCTTCAATCTCGTCATGACTTTCTAACTGCGGAACATTTTGAATTCAACAAGGCCTTGGAACTCATTTCCCGAGATTTTCGGTGGCCCCAAATGTGGAAGGATGTGAAAGATTTTGTCTTCTCTTGTGACATTTGTTTAAGATCCAAGAATCCTCGGCATCGCCCTTATGGACTTCTATAGCCATTACCTATTCCGTGTCGTCTATGGTCTTGAGTTTCCATGGACTTTATTACAGATCTGCTGCCATCAAATTCATTTGACAGCATCTTTGTTGTGGTGGATCAACTTACGAAGATGGCACATTTTATCCCTTGTAAGAGGATATTGTCAAGTAAAGACACATCAAGGCTCTTCCTTGATAATGTATATTGATATCATGGTCTACCAGATGATATTAAGTTGGATCGAGGAACCCAATTTGTATCAAAGTTTTGGAGATCTTTTTTTAAGATATTGAAGGTGGACATCAAGCTTTCTTCGACGTTCCATCCTCAAATTGACGGCCAAATGGAATAGGTGAATTAAGTTTTGAAACAATATTTACGATGCAACATCAACTATCAATAAGATGATTGGACTGCATATCTATCGCTAGCCGAGTTTGCATATAACAACACCCTTCATGGATCGATTCAAAAAACATCATTCTTTTCCAACTATGGATACCATCCGAAGCTTGATCTATTGAGTCCATCCACAAATAACAATCCAGCAGCTGAAGGATTGATACAGTAGCTAGCGGAGCTTCAACCACATTGAAGCTTCAATTGCAAATTGTCCAAGAGTCTTACAAAGCATCCGCGGATAAATTTTGGAATCAGACACCTAATTTCAAAATTGGAGATAAAATGTATTTGCTAGCGAATACTCAAAATAGAAAGCGGCCATGTGATAAGTTGGACTACCAGAGATTGGGACCATTTGTTATCCAGAAGCAGATTAATCCTGTGGCATACCACTTAGAGTTACCAGCTGCTATGAAGGTACACCCTGTCTTTCATGTTTATCTGTTAGAGCCTTATCGAGAATCGTCTTTTCTTGGAAGAGTGCAATGTCTGCCACCTAGTATTGAAATTAAAAACAATGAAGAATATGAGGTGGAAAAGATACTAGATTTATGGCAAAGATGGAACAAATTAGAATACTTTGTACATTAGAGCGGCTACAATATTAATGAACGAATATAGGAATCGGTCGAAAATCTCACCTATGCGTCACGAAAGGGATGGAAATTCCATCGACGATATCCTAATAAACCAAAAGCTGGCCATTAACAAAGCGTAAAGATGAAGCCTTCTTTAGAGAAATGAATAGAAAAGAGATCTAGGTCTTATCATAATATAACTTGTTGTATTTTGTAGTATCAAAATATCTAATATCAAGGTGTATTTAGATATGGCTAGTAAAAATATAGATATGGCTAGTAAAAATATAGATATTATAGTAGTGGTACCATCTCAACCGAGTAGCTCACGACGTTGACCTCAAGATGAAGAATTAGAAGAGCCAAGAAGAAGTTGAAAAATACCAAGTAGTAGGTCACTTGTAACTATCTTTGAAGTTGAATCAGCTCATGCAAGTAGTAGCAAAGCGATATTTTCAGGTCGTTTCTACAATGAAAATACAGAAATTCAGGCATGGTCTCAAGTGGAAGATGTTGGTCATTATCGGTGGCTACAAGGGTCCATGAATCATCTACCTTGTGAACGATAGTTGGAATATAATGCAGAGACTATGCGACAAATTTTTGATTTCTTACGTTTGTGAGTATACATCTCAAATGGCTTCTTGAAGACCTCGAAGCTAGAGGAGGAGGTGATGTCAAAGACATACTTGTTAGAACCTTCTAGAATATTCTAAAAAGATCTTAGAACTCTCCAAGACCTTCTAGCATCTTCCAAGTTGGTAGAGAAGTTTCCTAGTTGATAGAAGCTACTTAAGAAGCTTCTCAGAAGTTGCTTGAGAAGTTTCTTAATTAGTAGAAGTTACTTAAGAAGCTTCCTAATTGGTAAAAGTTGCTTGAGAAGCTTCTTAGGTAGGAATATATATTGGAGTCAAGGTTGAAGAGTTCTTCAGTCTCGACAACGCATCTTTTGGAGCTCTAGCTCAATTCTTTGGTGTTGTTCTTGTACTCAACTGATATAATCTAGCTCTTATCAGTTTTTCTTGAACTCTTTGTTTGGATTTCTTGTTCGTGTTCTACGTCCGTGACAAGCATTCAATGCCACATACTATGATAGCTATTGTGTAAATAAAGATCATCACACTCAATACATCAAGTGCCATAATCAACACCTAATATGCAAATATTATATACACTAAAAGTACATATATAGTATATCAATGAATGTCCACTCAAATTGACTTATGAAGATTTATCAAGCAGCTTGAACCAAAGTCAATTTAGAAAAAAATATAATACATGAATATACCAACCTTAGAATTGATATGGCAACAATTTAACAATTAGATGAATAAAAAAAAGGATATCTAAGAACTATAAGCTAGGTATAATGTAAGCTCCATCTTTAATTGCCTCTAACAATAGTAGCTATTAAATTTTAAGATAAATGTTTTTTTTACTCATAATCAAATCAACTAATGAATCTTGCCTTCAAGTATATCAACCTAAGTATCTAAAGATTATATAGCATAAAACCAAATCCAATTACAAGCATATAAAATTTTATACTTTTTGAAACATCTAATTTGATTTTATGCTATAGAATTAGATCTTGACCAGGTTGTTTGTGCAATTGGAATAACATCTATGATTAAAAAATTTATAATATGAGATTGATTGGATGTGCTATGAGTGTGTGAAATTTTAAAATAATTTAATAGTGCAGTTTAGAAATATTTGATCATTAATGCAAGGACATCTAAAAGTTGGCAATTTAAGGTTGTTTAGGATTTTTGTGATATTTAGAGATCTATTAGTC
Organism: Physcomitrellopsis africana; assembly: GCA_036785485.1. Classification (NCBI taxonomy): domain Eukaryota; kingdom Viridiplantae; phylum Streptophyta; class Bryopsida; order Funariales; family Funariaceae; genus Physcomitrellopsis; species Physcomitrellopsis africana. The sequence goes on along the minus strand of JAWRVF010001198.1, from coordinate 92,101 downwards.
AAAATAAGCTAAAATTTAACATAGTATTAAAAGACTTAGAGATCAAGCTATATACCAATTTTGAATTGAGGTTAATAATTAGAGAAGGAGAAATCACTACTAAAATATTTGCATTAACTTTCAAGTTGGCAACTAAGTGATATCAGTGTGGATTTTGGATGTTTTTTTACAATTTATAAGTTGAATTAGCTGAAATTTTTTGAGCATGTAGAAGAATTATGGTGGCATTTTTGAACAAATTTTTGCATCAAGCGGATAGTCAAATTAAGAGTTACAGCTTGTTGAAGCTTACTAATTAGGATTAAGACTTGCAAAGAAAAATTGAAGTTGCTTAATTGTGAAAGTAATAAAACAATTGGAGTTTGTGTATAGTTGAGGTTATAAAAAAAAAGTATTTTTGAATACTTTGTAATGGCTTTAAATGCTTTCGAATTGAAATTTGAATTATATTCTTCTAAATGGATGAAACTTATTAAGATTTTTTGCATACTTGTAAACCACAACTTCACCTTTCACAACTAGGTACTTGGTGCATTTCTAAACAAGATGACATGTAATACAATATAAGTTGTGAACTTAATATGAATATTTTGGATGGAAGGTGTTTTATTTTATTTGTGATTATTTAAAATTGATGGTGCAAAAAGATTAAAAAAATTAAATTTAGAATATTTAATAAAGCCTTAGGTGGTGCTTCAAGTAGATCTTCAAGTAGAGCTTCAAGTGGATATTTTATTGGTGGACAAGGTATGTACTTGGATCCAAATACTATAAGTATATTTTAAGCATTTACATTATTTATGTAGCAATAAGAGGGCAATGATTAAAAAGAAGCTTTGGCAATCAAAGCATTACAAGCAGTGGTTAACAATGTTGATTAGTTTGATGGAAGGAATATTTTTAAGTATTTGAGATATTAAGTGCAAAAAATAGAATTGAATAGTAATTTTAAAAAAGAGATGATTCTATTTTTTGAGCTTGCCACAATGTTGGAGATAAGAGAATATGTGAGATTAATTATAGAATAATTTAGAAATTCTTAAGAGACATTCTTCCACGTATTAAAAGATAAGTATTTCTTAGAAGATTTTAATTGGATTATTAAAAAGGTCATTTTTGTAATGAATTAAGTATTTTAATAAGAAATTCCAAGCTATAAAGTTAATAAGAGAGTTTAAGAGGCAATATTCTTGATTATCAAAAGTAAAGAAGATAACATTGCAACCAAACAAAATTGAATTTTTTTCTTGAGCAACTAATAGAAAATTGCAATAGAAGTTAGAAATTCTTTTTGAGGATAAAAAAGAGGATGAAAGATTGACAAAAAAATAAAAAGAAGTTAAAGATGCAGTAGGATTACTTGTTGTCACGGACACAAACTATAGACTTGAAGTCTAAACAAGACGTTCAAGAAGAACTCGCAGGAATTGGATTAATATCACGGACACAGAATATAGACTTGAAGTCTAAACAAGAAGTTTAAGAAGAACTGGCAAGAACTGGATTAATCAGATGAATACAAAAATAACACCACAGAGGTGAGCTAGAGCTCCAAGAGATGTGTTGTCGAGACTAAAGAACTCTTCAACCTTGACTCCAATATATACTCCTACCTAGGAAGCTTCTTGAACAGCTTCTTTCAATTAAGGAGCTTCTCAAGCAACTTCTACTAACTAGAAGATATTAGAAGACTCTAAGATTCTGTAGAAGTTCTAGTTAAACTTCTGTAATTTAGAAGGTTCTCACAAGGAGTGTCAAGGACATCACCCTCCTTTTTAGCTTCGAGGTCTCCAAGAAGCCATTTGAGACGTATACCACAAACGTAGAAATCTCAAAAATTTGTCGTGATAGTCTCTCGCTGGTAATATATTCAAAACAGGGTTTAGGCGATGATTCATGGATCATTTTTATTCATATTTCTCCGTAGGCTTCATCTTCACGCTCTAACGACCACTTTTGGCTTTACTAGGGATATCGTCGATAGAATTTTCGCATCTTTGGCATTTATTGATAAGATTTTCGAAATAGGCCATGTTCTTTCATACACATGGATGTGCCCGTAGAATACGATGTCTACGCCATATTTTCGCCGTGAATCTAGTATCCTTTCCACTTCATATTCTTCATTGTTTTTAATTTCTATACTAGGTGGCGGACATTATTCTCTTCTAGGAAAAGACGATTCTCGATAAGGCTCTAACAGAGAAACATGAAAGACAGGGTGTACCTTCATAGCAGTTGGTAACTCTAAGCGGTATGCCACATGATTGATTTGCTTCTGGATAACAAATGGTCCCAATCTCCGGTAGTCCAACTTGTCACATGGCCGCTTGATCTTGATATTCCGTCGAAGCAGCCATATTTTATCTCCAATCTTGAAATTAAGTGCCTGATTCCGTAATTTATCCGCGGATGCTTTGTAAGACTCTTGGGCAATTTGCAATTGAAGCTTCAATGTGGTTTGAAGCTCTGATAGCTGCTGCACCAATCCTTCAGCTGTTAGGTTGTTATTCGCTGACGGACTCAATAGATCAAGCTTTAGATTTTACCCATAATTGGAAAAGAATGGTATTTTCTGAGTTGATCCATGAAGGGTGTTGTTATATGCAAACTTGGCTAGCGATAGATATGCAGTCCAATCATCTTGCTGATAGTTGATGCTGCATCGTAAATACTGTTCCAAAACTTGATTCACCCGTTTCGTTTGGCCGTCCATTTGACGATGGAATGTCAAAGAAAGCTTGATGTCCATCTTTAATATTTTAAAAAAAGATCTCCAAAACTTTGATACAAATTGGATTCCTCGATCTAACACGATATCATCTGGTAGACCATGATATCGATACACATTATCAAAGAAGAGCCTTGCTGTATCTTTGCTTGACGATGTCTTCTTGCAAGGGATAAAATGTGCCATCTTTGTAAGTCGATCCACCACAACAAAGATGCTGTCAAATGAATTCGATGGCGGCAGATTTGTTATAAAGTCCATGGAATTTGAAGACCATAGATGACACGGAATGGGCAATGGCTGTAGAAGTCTATAACGGCGATGTCGAGGGTTCTTGGATCTTGAACAAATGTCATAAGAGAGGACAAAATCCTTCACATCCTTCCACATTTGCAGCGACCAAAAATCTCGAGAAATGAGTTCCAAGGTCTTGTTGAATCGAAAATGTCCCGCAGCTAGGAAGTCATGACGAGATTGAAGGACTCGAAGTTGTGCTGACCCTTTTGGAATATATAGCCGCTCCTCACAGTATAAGAGATCTCCTTCAACCTTGAACTTGTCATCATTGATACGTTGCTTAATATCAAGGACTATTGGATCTTCAATAATTGTAGCACGTACTTGGTTGAGGAAGTCAGCATCAATTGACACCACAACAGCATAAATCTTGAATTGCTCTGGCTTTAATAATGTCGTACACTGTTGATCAGGCGCTGCCTCTCCAATCTTCGGCACAAGATATGATCTTCTTGATAAGGCATCGGATAGTCTTTGCTGCTTTCCAGGCCGATAAATAATAACGAAGTCAAATCTAGATAGCGACATATTCCATCAAGCTTGACGACGGTTTAGAACTCGAGCAGACATGAAATATTTCAAATTCTTGTAATCCATATATACGGTCACCGGATGTGCATCTCTTTCGAGGAAGTGACGCCACTCTTGGAAAGAATCTATTATAGCAAGGAGTTCTTTATCATGAATCTTGTAGTTGATCTCAGCCGCAGAAAACTTCCGTGAATAGAATACAACCAAATGAAGCTTATTGTCGATGCCCATCTGTGAAAGTACGGCTCCTAAAGGAAAATCCGAAGCATCGATTTCCAAATAGAAAGCTTTTGTAAAGTTTGGGTGTACCAAGATTGGAACCGTAGTAAATGCCGTTTTAAGATTTTGAAATACTTTTTCCGCTAGAGATTCCCATTTTCTAGCATTATTAGCACCCCATCAACATTATTAGCACTCCATCAAATCCTTACATGTTAATCGAGTGAGTGGAGCAGCAACTTTAGAATAATTCTTGATGAAGATCCGATACAAGTTAGCAAAGCCGAGAAAACATTGTACGTCTCTAACCGTCTTTAGAACTTCCCAGAACACAATTGCTTCCACCTTCTTGGGATCTATCTTCAAGCCTTCCGTAGTCGCAACAAATCCTAAAAACTCCATCTTAGTTTGGTGAAATAAGTACTTCTCCAATTTGGCGTAGAGTCCTCGCTCGCATAGTTTTTCGAGTACCAAACAAACGTGCTTCTCATGCTTTTCTTTATTCTCAGAAAATATCAAGATATCATCTAGATAAATGACAACAAAATCATCTAGATATTCTCAAAAAATATCGTTCATCATGTATTGAAAAATTGCCGGAGCATTGATAAGACCAAATGGCATGACATTATATTCAAAATGACCATACCTTATACGAAAAGCTGTCTTCCATTCGTCTCCTTCTTTGATTTGCACAAGGTTGTAAGCTCTCTTTAGATCAATCTTTGTAAAGATCTTTGCACGTCCAAGTTGTTCCAGAAGACTAGAGATCAAAGGTAATGGATAGCGATTCTTCTTTGTCACCTTGTTGAGACCTCGATAGTCCATGCACATCCGTAGTGAGCCATCCTTCTTCTTCACAAATAAGATTGGTGCCCCAACTGGCGATTTTGAATGACAAATGAAGTTCTTGGCTAGGTTCTCATCAATGTATTTCCACAACTCAGCCAACTCCATCTGCGATAGGTTGTAGATTGGGCCAAAAGGTGGTTGTGCTCCTTCTTGTAATTCTATGGCACAATCATATGGTTGATGTTCTGGTAGCATGTCAGCATTCTTCTTTTGGAACACGTCTTGAAAATCCTTATATTGTTCCAATATACCTGCTGTTGAATGTGCTCTCTACTAGTTGGAGTCGCATAAATGATCAATGGTGTGCCTTCCTTGCACAATCTTACACACGTTCTTGCTCCAATGAACAAGGATTTTTTGATTTGGGGTCTTCTTCCACGCTTGTCTTTAGGTTGTTCTATGGGAAATGTTATCCTCCGCAACCTCCAATCTATAGATGGATTATATTTTTTCAACCAAGAAAGACCAAGAATAATAGGATTTGATGGAGTGCTAATAATGTTGAAAATAATATAACTACTGTGGTCTTTAAACGTCACTTCTATAGGTTCTGATTCATGGGTGACACTACCAGATAATAAAGGTCGTCCATCTATTACTTCTACATGAACAGGTTTGAATTTTTGTATTAGGGGAATTTTACGACGTTTAGCAAATTCTTGGTTTAAGAAATAAGCAGATGCTCTTGAATCTAATAAGGCTAAGGTTTTTAGTTTTTCAGGACCAAAAGACAAAAGAATTGTAAAACAACGGGCAGGTTGAGTAGAAAGAGAGGAACCTGGTTTTGATTTGTCCAGCCGCACGGTTCCTATTGTGGCTGGGCATTCTCGTTTTCCTGAATAAACGTACTTCTATTCTTGATGCTGCGTCCATTTTGCTTCTTTGGACAGTTTCCAACTCTATGGCCTTCTCCACCGCAATAAAAGCACAAACCTTGCTCCATACGCTGCTTCTTTTCTTTTGGAGTAAGGGATTTGATACGTACCGCATCAATCTACATGTCCTCTGTCTCTGCTTGTGAATGTAGGCTACTTGCTGATATAATTGCACCACGATGACTTGTATATTGTCTAGAGTGTTGGTCTTGGCGACATTGAAATAGGTGGTTATCGCACTTTACAGCTTGGCTAATGGCTTCGTTGAGCGTTCGTGGATCAGAAAGAGATAGTAACAAATCCTTCACGTCGTCCTTTAGACCCTAATAGAATTGGCTCATCAATGCTTCTTCATCTCAATTGATGTCGCATGCCAATTGCCTAAAATCCGATACATAGATTGATGTAGAGCGAGTCCCTTGTCGTAGTGATCGAGTTTTTGTTGTAGCCCACCGAGTCTTATCATGCTCACCAAATGCTTCTGCAAATGCCTCCAAACAATTCTCAAAGTTGTTCAAAATCGGTGATCCTTTTTCAAATAGAGGTGCAAATCACGATAGAGCTTGTCCCGTAAGCAAAGTTCCAACCAATCCAACGCGTGATTCCTCCGTCGGATAACGTTCGGATTGTAGAGTTGTTATTAACTTGATTTGATTGATGAAACCTCGAAAATTGGAGCGTGTACCATCAAACTTATCACTCCTGCTTGCAAGAGCTACATGTCTATAGACATGTATTGACCTTTCTTCTATCTTTAGAAGATTATGTGATTGACTCCTTACTGCTCTTCCAATTGCTTGTACTATTGTTGACTTGTTCCAATGAGGAGTGACAATGTGAACTTGTCTTACATTAGCCAAACTCACACTCTCTCCACTGATTCTGCTACCAAGCAATATCTTAACATATTCTCCATATTTGTTCTTTGGAGATCTAAATCCATCTAATCTCTTCTCTGGATTGAAACAAGCAATGGTATCTCCTTTCGTCTGGAAGGCTAATTCGAGGTTCCTTTCGTTGTCGAAGTAATAGTTTTTGTTGATCCACAGGTAAAGCTGCTTCTTCTGGTGTAGAAGCTCAAGGCTGATGAGGCCCAGATTGTGCTATTCCAGATGCTCCATCATTATGAAGTCTTGCAAAGACTCCTTCCATCATCGTAGTTCTTTGTGATAATGTAGCAAGAGCACTCATAATGGCGTCTATCTTGGACTCCAAACTTTCACTCATATTAATGTCTTGATCTCCAACCATTCTAAGAAAAAAGAAGTAATTGTTTCTACAAGGAGGAAATATTGGTTTAGAAGAGGGTACTCCGCAACCTCTAAAACGCCTTAAGATCTTCAAAAAGAGGGGTAATCCACTCTCTCCAAGAAGAATAAGACTCCAATATTATGACAAAAAGATATCAATTTAGAGGAAGGTGATCCTACCTAAGAAGCTTCTCAAGCAGCTTCCTCCAACTAGGGAGCTTTTCAAGCAACTTCTACTAACTAGGAAGATATTAGAAGGCTTTGGAAGATTCTAGAGAGTTCTAGGAAACTTTTAGAATATTCTAGAAGGTTCTAACAAGTATGTCCTTGACACTTATAAAAAGAGAAAGGATTAGTATTCAAAGAATTATACAAGTACCTAAAATTCAAGTGCTTACTTCATGATCAATAGTATTTGCTGTACAATCTTCAATGAATATATCAAAGAAAAAAAATATATATATAAAAAAAAAAAAATTATATGTGGGATGCAAGATCTTTAAATCAATCTTATAAGGCTTGAGGAGAAGACTTCTATAATAAGTCTCAAGACTACTTCTAAGCAAGGATATGTACAAAGATGTATTTGATGTGATAATGATTTTTATTCTCAAAAAGATTGCAATGAATTCAATTAAATGGTGCAATAAGGCATTATTTTTTGAAAAGATAAAAAATGGTATTAAAAGATACTAGTGATATTTTTCAAACCAACTTTAGTAAGAGAGGTATGAAAGCATCGTTTAAAAATTATTTGGTAGCAAATAAAATTGCAGCAATAGAAGTTGCAAGTTATGGTACTAGCGTAGATGATGATGGCAAATAAGATTTTTTTGGAAATATTGAATCAAATAGACTTTAATCGTTTGCCATTTCTACAATGTGTAAAAAGAAGATGCCATGAAAAGCTTTACTAAGGACCGCTACAATAATTTGTGGAATTATTGGTTGAAAGGATCTTGTGGAAACTTTGTCAATACATACCTATGTTGCTAAGAGCCAACATAAAGCTTTGATGGAAGAAAAGAGAAAATAGGATTCTGATGACCCAAGAGAAGGAAATTCTTCTAAGAAGTAGACTTGAGGAGACAAGATTTGTGAGATGACTTTACACATATATGTGAGGATAAAAAAGATGAATTTGATAATTATTGCAAACAATCAACAAGTAAGGAAAGGAGTCATAATCAAAGAATATATTTTGATGATCAAAGTCATAAGGAGAAAGAGATTTTAAGTCATTATACTCAAAAGCATTAGACTAGGACAACTATAGAGGCATTAGTAAAGATTGGAGATATGAATGAATTGGTTGTTGCTTTGATTGACCATGGTTTGGAGATGAATCTTATATCCAATGATCTTTATATGAAGTGAAGGTGGCCAATTAATATGAAGCATAGATAGATAATACAAGGAGCTAATAATACACGAGGTGAATTATATGATGTTTTTTTAGATGTAAAAATTAGAATTGGTGACATTGCAATGGAGCAAAATTTCTTTTTTCAAGATGCAACATTTTATCCTCTTATTTTGGAACAACTATATATTATTGCAACTCAGATGGAAACAAAGGTGCTTAATAATGGTTCAATTTATATACAAATTCAAGAATAGATGGAAGAAGGGTAATATAGTTTTTTATTGTGCCTCCAAATCATGAGCAAAATTGAGACAAATTGAGAGAGAATCTATTGTGAAGGATTATTGAAGAATTTAAGGATTTTTGAGGAATACGAATGTGAAGCGGTGTCATGTAGTGATATGGCCTTTAGGTGAAAGAGAAAAAAAATGATTATAATATATAAGAGCTCAAATAAAATTTCTTGAGCAAATTATCTTAAAATTATGGATAATAGAGAAGAAATTAAAAAAAATTAAAAGACTAATATTACTTTTTTTTTATAGGAGAGGCTTTTATTTATTTTATACACCTAAATAAGATATTTTAAATTATATTAGAAAAATAAATAATATAGACATCTTTAAAGAAAAATTAAGGTGAGATTTTAGAAAATTTTATCTTAAAATATTTAGAGTTGATATTCAAAGAGGACCAGTTATGACCCTAGGTTGGAATCAGACCCTGAGGTACAAAACCGTATACCTATGGCAGATTGAGTCTTCTTTTGCAAATTAAAGATTGGGGTTAGAAATCAAACTTAAGAAGGTGTGTTTTAGTATTGATTTTGAATGATTTTTAGAAAAATTGGCTTTATAAGAGCCCTGCAAAGTCAAGATTGCATTGAATGACTTTGGATCTTGTGAAGTAAAGAGGGATTTACAACTTTGAGCTTTCCAAGAGTTTGATTTCAGATCTATGGGTGAAATTTTGAGGATTTGTGTCTGAAATTATATTTAATGTATATTATAAGTTTGAACTAGATCAAATATTTGAATTGAGAGTTATTAGAATTCAAATGCACTAAAATTTTAAAAATTGAGGTTTGAGGATTAGTGAGGGTTTCTTAGATATTTAGCAATTTGTCAGTTGGATTGAGGTGAGAATTTTTTGTTTTAATAATAGATAGGATTTTTTTTTTAGAGTGATTAAATGGTATTAATAGAAGTTGTTTATACTAGAAGTTTGACATTAGGATTGGAGAAGGAGGGTGGCCAATGCATGAGTAGAGATTTTATCATAACTTTTGTTAGATAATTTGGATCTCTTTCAAACTTTGTATATATGTTGTCAAGTAGATTGTTGAAAGATAGGCAAAATTTGGACTAAGATCAATAAATAGATTAGCAGCCATTGTAATTTAAATCTACTGTAGGATTTAATTAGAATTTGTTAGAATTTGGATAGGATTTATTAGGATTTAATTGGGATATGTTAGGATTTGGATAAGATTTATTAGGATTTAGTTAGGATTTATTTAAGATTTAATTAGGATTTATTTAGAATTTGATCAAGATTTTATTAGGATTTAATTAGAATTTGACTAGAATTTGGTTAAGATTTAGTAAGGATTTAGTTAAGATTTAATTAAGATTTGTTTAGGATTTAATTAAGATTTGACTAGGAATTGGTTAGGATTTAATTAAGATTTGATTAGAATTTGATTAAGATTTAGTTAGGATTTGTTTGAAATTTGACCAAGATTTGACTAAGATTTGTTCAAAATTTGGTTAGGATTTAGTTAGGATTTGATCAAGATTTGACTAGGCTTTGATTAATATTTAATTAAAAATTAATTAGGATTTGATTAGGATTTGATTAGGATTTTTTAGGATTTGATTAGGATTTTTTTAAGATTTGATTAGGATTTGATTAAAGTTTTTTTAGGATTCAATTAGGATTTGATCAAGATTTGACTAAAATTTGATTAGAATTTATTTAAGGTTTGACCAAAGTATTTAAAATTTGCTTAGGATTTTATTAGGATTGTTAGAATTTAACTAGGATTTGTTTAGGATTTGATTAGGATTTAGTTTGGATTTAGTTAAGATTTGATCAGGATGTAATTAAAATTTGGTTAAGATTTAGTTAAGATTTGACTAGAGTTTGATTAAAGTTTAATTAAAATTTGACTAAAATTGTTAGGATTTGACTAAGATTTATTTAGAATTAGATTAGGATTATGTAGGATTTGATTAAGATTTGTTTAGGATTTGATTAGAATTTATTTAAAATTTGATTAGAATTTGATTAGGATTTGATTAGGATATTTAAGATTTGATCAAGATTTGATCAAGGTTTGATTATAATTAGATTAGAGTTTATTTAGGATTTGACCAAGGTATTTAAGATTTGATTAAGATTTGACTAGGATTGGACTAGGATTTGTTTAGGATTTGATCAAGGTATTTAAGATTCAATTAAGATTTAATCAAGGTTTGATCAAAGTTTATATAAGATTTGATTAGGCTTGTTAAGATTTGATCAAAGTTTGATTAGGATTTAATCAAGATTTGACCAAGATTTGATCAAGGTTTGACTAAGATTTGTTTAGGATTTGAATAAGATTGTTAGGATTTGACCAAGGTTTGACAAGGATTTGTTTAGGATTTGATCAAGATTTAATTAGATTTCTTTAAAAATTTTAATATATTCTTTTATAATTAATTAAAAAATCTAATTAAATTTTTAATGATTGAAGCATATTTGTTAATTTTAATTGCAAGTTTATATAAATTTATTAGAGGTGTTAGAATTTGTTATTGTTATTTCTTTTTTATCTTTTATAGCCAAGTGTCCAACACATTCTCAAACAAGACTTCAGACCTACGACAGCAGAATTATAGAGGTACAAAAGTGGAGGTATTCTTGCAACATAGGAAATTATATACTTTAAATAGATGCTAGCAAAATAAAGTTAAAAATATCTATTATGTGAAAGTGATTGAAGATTTTAAAAGACAAGATGGAAATATCAATGTGGAAGATCATGCTGAAGATATCAATGATTTTGAAGAAGATAAACATATTGAAATAGATCGTAAAAATGATAATAAATAACTTCATCCAGAAAATAAAAAAAATGGTGTGATGCCAACTATGACATATGGTTCATTTAGCATATACCGGAGGATGTATAGATTCAAAGAAAGTGGATGTTGTATTGTAATACATTTATATGGTGCAAATTTAAACAAGAATGATTTTCTAATTAATATTCATTGATCTTAATTCAATAAGAATTGAATGTCATTAAAAAAGATTTTATAAAAGCCTCTAAGATTATTTTCTTGTCTTAATAGCTAGTAAATAAGAGTTTGTTATTAATTTTTCCTTCTAGGTTGTAGAAACTCTTTTATTACCTTAAAAAGCCATAAATTGATAAAAAATAATATAAAAGAAATAAATAATTAATATGATTGATACTAAATGTTGTTCTTGTTTGTCTCACTTACTCTATCAATATTGCTTAGAGTTAATCTGTAAAGGGGGATTCAAACATAAGAAAAGACTATCCACATTGCGTTAACTGTTAGGATCACACAACTAACCACCCTCTGAACATTAGAGTCCAATCTACACGTACACATTTTTTTCTAAAATATTGCCGTCCACTCTATTAGTTTTGTTATTCCACAACTAAAGATAAACTTTGTAATACAATCTTCCACCAATACTCCTACTGTAATCTTCTGTCTTCTTCCGAGCTCATAAGAACAATTGGCAATGTTGCACCATTTCCATAGACTGCATACACCCGCTTCTCTCTCCAATCATTGGAAATAATTTCTCATCCAGAACGTCTCTTGAAACAAATTGTTTCTCCAATATTCTCCACTGCTCAATTGTCATAATTAATACGGAGTCATGAAATAAATACATCCATATATAGAAACCTAACTTAATTATCTTTTCTTTAAAATTTTATTAAGTTCTTTCTTTTTTCTTATCAATCTAAGTTTTTATATAGTTTTGGAAAAATTTCTCACTTTCTTTCTTTTTCTTTAGCTAAAATTTTACTTTATCTTTAATCTTAATTTTAACTTTGATTTAGCCTTGAAAACTTCTTTTATTTTTTTTAACTTTTTTCCAATCTTAGATTTTAGTAGATTTGGGATTATATTTGTAGATATAAGGAGTTTTGACTTTGAAGTTGAATTTAGGATTTTACCAAAGATAAATAGAGGTTTGGATGTCAATAGTCGGTTGCCATTAATAGTGCTGACTTGGAGGATTAGATTTGGGGTTTTTATAACTTTAAACTATTAATTGTTGACTTAGACTTTGAAGACCTTGGCTGTCTTCTTCTCTTTCGAGCTCATCAAAGAAGAAGACAGAGTTTTTTTGGCAAATCCAGGGAAGTAATCAGAGAGAGCTTCTTCTTGGCATGAGTTTAGGTGGTAGAAACGCATGATTCGGAGCTTAGATGAGAGAGATATGCTTGTTTGAACTTAGGCTACTAAAATGACACCTACTGTCACTTTTCTAGATATATTAGGAGTTTTAAGATATTAGAAAGAAATCAAGAAGTTGGATTAGAAACTAGACTTCTAGTTATATATTTTACATTGAAAAATTAATAGAAATGATTCTAAAATGAGTGAAATATGGCTAGTTAAAACCAGCAAACTAAACTAGGATTTTGAAGAAGTTAGATAAATAGAAGGGTTTGCTTTAAGCTAGAACTTGAGTTTCAAGATGAATTTGAAGCTCATTTTTTGTGTACATATCACTTATATTATAAAGAGTCTATGTCTAAAATCTCATATCAATTGAGACTTTGATTAGGGAGTAATGGAAAATTTTGTTCTCAGATGTCTAGGGTTTTGACTTTTAAAAGTATCTACAAAGGATTCAGTGATATCTAACGATCGGAAATGAATTCATAGCTCAAAATTTATGTGACAAAGATCAAAGGTATGAGTCATGTTTTCCCAAAATTTGAGCTTATTTAAATAGTTGGATCTTAAATTATAAATTTTTAAGTTTCTAATTGAGATTTGACTTTCAAAAGTATCTGCTAAGGATTTGGTGATATCTAACAATTAGCAATGAATTCATAGCTCAAAATTTATATAACAAAGATCAAAGGTATGAGTTATGTTTTTCCAAATTTTGAGCTTGTTTGAATGACTAGATCTCAAATTATGAATTTTCAAGTTTCTGGTTTGGTTTTTACTTATAAAATTACTTGCTAATATATTTGAAGATATCTAGTGATTGGTAATGAATTCATGGTTGAGAATTTTTGTGAAGATGACTAAAAAAGTGAATCCTATGCTTCCAAAATTTGAACTTATTTAAATGGCTAGATTTTGATTTATAAATTTTTAAGCTTCTAGTTTGTTGATTTATTATACACATGGTTTTGTGACTATAAAAGAGAAATTCAAGAAAATTTGTGCATAATTGGATCCAACTTGATTGTAAAGAGGGACCTTGCGTCTACCCAAAGCGGACTTTTGCCATGACAATGGCATGACACTCTCATCTACAATCAAATTTCATTGACATATCTGATCTTCAACCTCCAATTCTCCACAAAGAACTCACGCATCAAACAATTATAATTTCTTACTCATCCACATATATAAAACTTTTTGTTTTATTACTGTACTTTATCATTGACATATTATAATCCTTTGGAATAGAATCTAAATCTTCTATCATAGCCTAATAAAAGAAAGAAAAGAAGTAGCACCAAGCTTATCCCGGCTCAAGACTATCACAATCTGGCCCCTATTCCTTCGTTCCAAATCAATTTATACTTGCCCCGTCTATATTAACTACTACATAATTAATATTAATTACTTTTTTTAACTTCCTCATCCATTTTGCCTTCTAAACTAGCCATTCATCGGCTTCCTGCCTATTTTTAATCCTACAAACTATGTATTATAAATCCTAAAATTCCTACCCATTCTACATAGCTCCACTCTTAACTGTGCAGCGCCCTCGCAAATACAAAATTGATAAAAAAAACTTTTGTTATGAAGCTAGCTCTTGGGATTGGGACACTCTTGGATTCGTAGGAGGTTCGTCTACGTGTGGCTCTAATGGCCCGTCCTCATCCTCCTCCGATAAATCGACATGATTACTCTTCAACTACGTTGATAAATCTTCATTAACCGCTCCCAATTCCCAAATTTGAGCCTCCAATTGTAGAATCCTGGCATCTTTTGCCTCTAATTGGTGCCCTTGTTGCTTTATCTTCTCTTCCAGCTTCCCTAGTACTCGAAATTGGTGGAACAGATACCTATGGCCGAACGGCATTGGCTAAGTCGCCCTCCAATTTTTCCACTTCACCCTTCAAGGCACCAATTTTTGCCTACAGCTTATCCGTTCTAATTCTATATTGGTCTCTCAATTCTACATTTTTCTGTTCTAATTTTGCTACTTTTTTACGTTTTGCCTGCAATTGACATTTCAACGCTTTCCGTTCCAAATCCCATATCCTGCGATTCTCTATTAATTCTTGCTTTTGACCGTTCAGGATTCTTTAAATGTGATCTTTATCATTTGCCTAATTTTTCTTTTCTTCCGCTAACTTTTGCTTTAATGCCAACTTGAATTTCGTCTTTGCCCTAATAAGGTGATCCTATTCCACAATTTGGCAACTTTTTTCCATTATCTCCTTCCGGCTCACCTCCAATTATTGTCTTAGATTTCCTACTAACTGACAAAACGTATTAGGACCCAAAACTGACCATCAGCCATCTTTTCTAACCATTATGCACCTTCAATAAAGGTAAGCTATCATGAACACGTACACCCTCTTCCCTCCAGTTTTGAAAATTCATCCCGGGTTTATGTAAAATAAAGACGTAAATGATTGCCGTTAACTCGGGTGGTAAATTGAGTACCAATAAAATCTGCTAATTGAATTGAACTATTAGAGAAGGCTTCAATTACTTGATAAGGTTCATGCCAATGGACTTAGAATTTCCCCAAAAAATTGTAAAAGCGACTATCATAAAGAAGCACTAGATCATTGGATATAAAAGATTTAAGATGTAATTTACTATCATAATAACTCTTACAGCGGCGCTGTCGCGTTGTAAATCAAAACATAGTGTGAAAAACATAAAAGAATGCATTAAAATAAAAAGATTAAGATTAGAAGAAAGGTTGATAGAAAATTAGTAGTAAGAAGATACAATGGAAATTTACCTTGAAAAGTGAAATTTCTTCAAGTTAGTAAAAAAGAAAAGGTTGAGGAAGTGGAAAAGACATGGGCTAAGAGGTCTCTTTGACCAAGAGGATAAAGAAGACCAGGAGGGAGATGACAAGGAAGGGTCGTGAAGAAGAAGGAGGAGAGTTTTTTTGGAGAGATAGGGTTTCTTTTTGATAGGCAGTATACGTTTTTGTGTGTAGAAGAAGCTTAGAGAGGATTTTAGGTGCGAGTTTTTGTAGGTTTGTAGTAGACAAGATAAGGAACTCATAGAGACAATTCTCATGTCTTTTCATTAAGTATCAAGGGAGATATGAGTCGTGAAAGTTGCAGGTGTTTAAGACTAGGGCAGAGAGGGTTACTAAATTTCGGGCCTTGGTTCTTGGAAACCACTTAGACTTTAGTGGCGAAATTTGTTGGGTTTTTGTTCCTTATAGAGTTAAATACTTTGTATCAAAATCTCAAGTCGATATGACCTCTAAGCAAAGAGTTATGAGTGAAATTATAACCGGTTTGAATGAAAAAAGAAATAGAGTGAAGGCAAGGTTGAGGGTTTGTATGGGCAGTGCATGTGTGTGGGTTTTTTTGGGTATAAAGGGAGTTTGGAGACGAATTTGAGTGTGAAATTTGATAGACATGATCTATGTAAGTTAAGGAAGAGATGAGTGTAAGTTTGATACTCATTAGTCTTATAAATAAAATGTTATGCTCTTTCAAAGTGACAGGGGTCTATCTCCAAATCAGTGAAGTTTGAGGGAGCATATCTTTGTGATCAGAGTAGTATTTTGAGTAAAATTTGTTGGGGTTTGTAGATATATGAGTCTATTAAGTTGTGTAAAAAAATTGATTGCTATTGGAGTTATATTCGAGGAGTTATGAGGAATGTTGTGGTCGGATCCAGAGTTGTTAGAAGGCAAAATTAAAGAAGAAGGATGGAACCTATAACTCAAGTTTGGAGAAGGCTCTTGGAGCAATATTTGGAGGGTGTTTACAACATGAGATAAGCTATAAGCCTACCAAATTTCAGCACTTATGTCTTCTTTAATGAAGAGCAATGAAGGTGTGAAGCAAAGGGGGTCCAGAATCAAAGGCAGCATGGAGGAATTACTTTGACAACATGGTTCTCTCTAACCACATGAGCTATAATCAAAAGGTTTATGGGGTTTGCTTCTTTACTCTCTTAAGTATCTTGTGTCCAAATTTTGCTTCAATTGATGTGATATCCTAGGATTTATGAGCAAAATTGAAGGCGGGTTTCTAAAGGCAGAATATGTTAGGGTTAATAAAGTATGTTTTTATATAAATTCTTCAATTTTATGAACTTTATGAATCTCATCTTGCACTTGAGAAACTAGAGGCAAAAAAGACCCGATGTTTCTTAGGGCTAAGACTCTCACCACGACAGCGCTGTGTAGCTTCTATAGTTAAAAAAGTCGTAGCCTTAACTTCATCCAATTTTTTCAATTGTGCTAACCGATGTTGGAGGGATTCTTTGTCACCAAGACGTTCATCCAATGTAATTTATAAATTCGAAACTTCCAATTCAATTGGTAATATTGCCCCTTGCCCGTATATCAATTAGAATGGTGTGCAAGTGGTAGTCACTGTATACGTAGTACGATATGCCCACAAGGCTGCAAACAATTTTGTATCCCAGTCCGTTTCCTCACTAAACACTGTTTTAATTAAAATTTTACACAAAATACCGTTGGTCTTTTCAGTCTGTCCATTGGCCCGAGGGTGCTATGGGATTGTCTTTCGATGCTTGATCTCATATTTATCTATCAAAGTTACAATTATAGAATTAATAAAATGGGTTCCATGATCACTAACTAATTCCTTGGGACACCCAAATGGAGTGATAATGTTCTCATATAAAAATGTGGCTACGGTATTGATATTATCAATTTTTGTTGCCATCGCCTCCGCCCATTTTGTCACATAATCAGTTGCTACCAAAATATATTTTCTCTACCCATTATGCAAGGCTGGTGCGATTGGTCCTACAAAATCAATACTCCATTTCTCAAACGGTGCTTGTGCTAAAATTGATACCAACAATATGGAAAAAGTTATTATAGGTCTACCAATATGCTGACAAAGATCACAACGTTGGACGTATTAGTGTGCATTTGAGAACATTGTTGGCTACTAATATCCAGCCATTAAAGCTTTGCGAGCAGTGTTGTTACCAACAAAATGCCCTCCACAACTATCCAAATGACATCCTTCCAATATAATACATATTTTACTTTGAAAAATACAGCGGCATAGAATTCTATCTCTCCTTTATTTATACAAGGCCTCTCCAATCATCGTATATGGCGTACTTTTCAAAATCAAGCGTTTCTTAAGTTTCTCACTATATGTAGGTGGAAATGTCTGAAATGTTAGATACTAGATCAATTCACTATATTCTAGGGTGATCACATCAATGGCAAATAATTTCGCATCAGGAAGTGCATCATTGATAGGTTTATTATCAAATATATTGAACAATCGAGAAAAATGATCTGCATTGGCATGTTTCTTTCCTGGTCAAACATTAATAGTATATTTAAATTCTTTAAGGAATAACACTCATCGAGCAATGAGGCTGCTCAATTGAAATTTATTAATTGAATACTTAAGAGCATCATGATCTACATGAAACACAAATTGGTAACCAAGCAAATAATGCCAAAATTTATGGATAGAATAGATAATGCCTAAGGCTTCCTGTTCAATCGTAGTGTAATTTTGTTCTGCAGCAACAAATTATCAACTAGCATAATAGATGGGATGATCCAAATCCTTATCATCTTTCTGGCTTAACATGGATCCAATAGCAACATTTAAGGCATCAACATAAACATGAAAGGGTTTTGTCCAATTTTTGTTTTAATTCTTCAAACGCGACTGTACATTCCTCAGTCCAAATTGGACTAGATCTATCCGATGGTAATTTTTTTAAGAGATTCGTTAATAATTGATATATTTATAGAAATAAATGAATGAATTGCCTATAATAGCTGACATGGCCTACGAAACCACGAATACCAGACATTGTTTCTAGCTTTGGTAAAACCAATATACGAGTAATTTTATCTGGGTCAGTAGCGATATCAGCCGCAAAAATGATGTGTCCCAAAAGCTTTCCCGATGGTATGCCAAATTGATACTTCTCAAAATTCAAAGATATCCCATATTTATCACATTGGTCTAAATAGTTATCAAGACGTTCCAAATGATTTGCTGTTGTACTAAATGTGCATAAATCATCTAAAAATATCTCCATCGATAATCGTAAATAGTCTTGAAAGGCTTGCATTATTATCCTTTGAAATGTGGCTGGGGCGTTATATAATCCAAATGGCATTACTTTATAAGCAAATGTGCCCCAATCTGTAATAAAAGTAGTTTTTAACTAGTCCTCTTTTGTACTTTTTATTTGATTATAATCCAAAAATCCATCCAAAAAAGAATAACATTCATGTCCAGCTACTACGTCCAGTATACTATCTGTAAAAGGTAAAGAAAAATAATCCTTCTTGGTAGCCGCGTTTAATTTATGGAAGTCTTGACAAATACGGATTTTTCCATTTTTCTTCAATATTATCACAATTGATGAAATCCATTTACTATACGGGACTAGATATATGAAGCCCACATCTAAAAATTTATCTACTTCCTCTTTGACCATGAGAGAATATTTTGGATTAAGACGGTGTTGTCTTTGACGAACTGATGTAACATCTTCCTCTAAGGTAATTTGATGCTCACAAACTTTGGCAGGAATACCTTTTAAATCCTCATTTGATCAAACAAAAACAGATTTATGATTTAAAAAGAATTCTTTTTAATTTCTCAATTCTGTACCCTTAATACTGGTGTATACTTTGATAATCTAGGGTGTTTCATTGGAATCCAAGTTAATGGATTGGGACACCGGTTCTTCATTAATCCCTGGTTTGATTTGCCCCTCCTGCTCTGAATTCTTCATATGGTCTGGCAAATCGGGCTTACCCAATTCTAGTTCCAATATACTGACTTCATTTACCGCACGATTATTCATCCAGTTTGCGATGACATTGTCAAAATTTGCTGCATCCTTCTGATACAAAAAAATATTCTCCTGGTCGTCCATACTGGTGTAACACGCCTTGCTTCTACATGTAAATTGGGTCCTTATTAACTTGCATCGTATTATTAACTTCGTCGTATTCTGCCTCAAATTGGCCCTCATCTTCAAATGTTGCTTCTATGTCCATAATTTGAGACTCCCCATGATATTGAATTGGGTACATTTGTAAAACAATCTTGTCACTATCTTCCCCAATAATTAACGTTCCACTGCCTCAATCATTCCTAGCTTTGGCTTGATATAGCCACGGTCGACCCAATAATATTGGATATGATAAAGTAGAACTCTGTGATCGAAAAACAATATAATCAATTTCATACGTAATTCCCACGATTACGATATTAATATTGCGTAAGATATGCATTGGTTTTATCCTACTATGATCTGCCATTCTCAATACCAATGTTGTGGTTTTAAATCCAATTCTTCCATTGTATTGGCATTCATTAAGTTTATACTAGAGCCACCATCGATTTGAACTCTAGGAATGAAAACACCATTAATTGATACATCAATAGTTGGTGCTCCCGGATCGAGATTCAAACTAATCTCATGAATTTCTTTATTACAAACTTTACATCGTATTAACGAGGAATTTAATGTAGAACAACATTCTGGTGCAATTGCTAACAATTGCTTCATTGTAATAAAAGGTTTAATTTCATCCAAATCTTTCATAATATCATATGGTTTCATATTGGCAATGATTCCCAAGGCCCTATTTTTTTCATGGATTTTAATTTGACCCCTTGAGATAATTTTCTTACAAAATTTGGAACTAAAATTGCTAGATGGATTTTGTCGTACTTCTTATCCATGAGAGGATCTTTTAATGGATAAGGTGGCTCTTGAAACTTTGAAGATATTAGTACTAGTTTTGGTTGAACCAATATCTTGGGACTAAGGACATCCTCAAGTTGCACAGACGAATTGGATTTCCTTGTTGGTAATACCTTCGATACTTGTGTTAGATTTGGAGTACCATTCAATGGATTACATTGGTTTGCTGCAACTGGTACTTCCAATTTTTGAATTGGTTCTTTCCTTTTTTGCTGGACCCGAGTAAGTACTGCATGGACGCATTCCACTCGATTTACCGGAGAATCTTGTGGAACTCGATTATTGTCCTCTATCTTACTTTACAGCTGGATACGCTGATCTCGATTATTAACATTAAATGGAGCATTGCATTGCTGATAGGTATGTCTAGATTGCTTACAATTTCCACATACTAGAGCATAATCATTACTAGCTCTAGGATTGGGACATTCACTAGCATAATATCCTAGCTGCCTACATTGATAGCATCAAAGTGGTCTTCTTCCTCCTCCATCTAGAATATGGGGCAACTCAACTGATATATATTGACTAGGCTTGTTCCAAGTTTGATGGATAAAGGATCCCGGCCGACCAATTGGTATTGTAGGATCTGAAATTAGATTTTGAATAGGTAGATATTGGAGTTGTTCTTGCTGATTTTATACAAAACCTTGAGAATTGGAGTCACATTCTTGATTATACTCAGAATTTTGAAAATTATAGAAATTTCTATTTTGTTTTATAAAATGATTTCCATTCCAACCAAATGTATTTCTTATCTGAATTTGATGAACATTCCACGAAGTTGGTTGAATCATGGTCTGATTTCTTAACTATTGTTGCCTTCTTAAATTCCAACAATTGGTGGTTCCATGCTTACCTCCACAAAATGTACACTGCACAATCATTTGAGGTGGTGAAGGATACTCTGTTATCAAATGGCCTTGCCCCTTACAATTATTGCACCAAATATTGGGGTGCATATAAGTCAATTTATGCCTCTTTTCCTTATCCTTTGCCAAATTAACAACCAATTCATCCATCTTCTTTGTCAAAGTTTACAATAAAGTCTCATTTGGATCCTTTGATACTAGTTCATTAGATAACTCTTTTATAGATATTGGTTTTTGATATGGGGAGTATGGAAAATACAGAACTGCAGTTGTTGGTGGTACAGCTTGCAATGGAAGAGCATTCACTATCCTTTGCGGATTGACACAAAGATTTACGCTGTAGTCAATTATCCTTAGGTAACTGTTCATTGTTTCATTCCAGGTTGGTATTTGATGCCTTCCTTGAGATGGAATCATTGTGGCTCCTGTGGTTAGGAATTGGTCATAATGACATTCTTCCCATACTTTAGCTCGGTCAAGTAAGGCAACCACAGTCAGAGGTTGTGCCTCCTTTACAAACATCTTCAATTCTGATGGGTATAATCCATTAACCAATATAGATAAAACAAACAAGTTTGGCATTTGGTTATTTGGCCATTTTTGAAGGATATCTGCTACTCGGCTATAATATGACTGCATTGCTTTTCCATTACTATTTTGCTATTCATTAGTCTTTCTCTAAGACGTTTTTCAAATCCTATTGGTAAAAAATGAGTCAAAAAAATATTTTTCAATACCTTCCAATTAGAAAATTTTCCCACAGATTGGCGATTATTCCATTCAAACGCCGTGTCTTTCAACGTCGCTAGCAGCCATCTTAACCAAATATCTTCAGTTCTGCCATTGTTGGCTACACATGCGGTCAGGAATTGAGACAAGTGTTGATTTGGGTTGGCTCTTGGCACATCCCTAAAAGTAGGTAATGGGACTAAGTTAGTTGTGCGATCACCCACCACACCCATTTGTACTACAATTGATACTGCTAGACCCCCCGTCGCCATTAAAAGTGACAATGTTCTACTTACTTTCTTGTTAAAATAAATACTGCCTCCCTTAATTGTCTTTTCGAGCCTCTGCAATTTGGTATTATTATCTACAAATAATTTTATCGCTTGAAGTTGAGTTGAAAATGACAAATTTTGGAATATACTGAATTCACCCTTACTAGCAAGCAGTACATTCTCTACTGAAGAACTAGCCTTATTAGTATCGGCTGTATCCACTATTAAAAAAGTATCCAATGGAGTATCCAATTCTTCTATGCTCCGTTCTCTTCCCATTAATGGACTCAAGAGATACACTAGACTACTCATGGAGTTACCAGCGAGTGCTTTTGGCAATTTCTTTAATGATATATATGTCTGAAATATTAAAGATCTTTCATGTTCTTGATATACTCGGATGTACCGACAGGCATGCAACCATGGTTTAATCCAACTCTGTTGACGCTTCTTTTTTAGCTTCCGTTCTTGTTCGTCCCCCAACAAATTTCTTACTTGTGCTCTCTCTTGTCTTCTTTTCTACTGACGTATTTTTCTTAGAGCAATGTTCTCATTCTTATTAACCATGATCTTTCATCATCTATTATTGACATTTCTTTCCATCACTAATTTAACTATTCATTTGGCAGTTAATTCCTAACACTCAATACTATTGTCAATCCTTAGCAATGGTGCTAAAATGTTGTTCTTGTTCGTCTCACTTACTCTATCAATACTGCCTAGAGTTAATCTGTAAAGGGGGATTCAAACACAAAGAAAGACTATCTGCATTGAGTTAAACTGTTAGGGTCATACAACTAACCACCCTCTGAACATTAGAGTCCAATGCACGCATACACGTTTTTCTCTAAAATATTGCCATCCATTCTACTAGTTCTGCTATTCCGTATCTAAAGATAAACTTAGTGATACAATCCTCCATCAATACTCCTACTATAATCTTCTATCTTCTTCCAAGCTCATAACAACAATCGACAATGTTGCACCATTTCTATAGACTGCATACACCCGCTTCTCTCTCCAATCACTGGAAATAATTTCTCATCCAGAACGTCTCTTGAAACAAATCGTTTCTCCAATATTCTCCATTGCTCAACTCTCATAGTTAATATGGCATGACATTCTCATCCACAATCAAATTTCATTGACATATCCGATCTTCAACTTCTAATTCTCCACAAAGAATTCACGCATCAAACAATTATAATTTCTTACTCATCCACATATATAAAACTTTTTGTTTTATTACTGTACTTCATCATTGATATGTTATAATCCTTCATATTATAATCCTTCGGAATAGAATCTAAATCCTCCACTACAACCTAACAAAAGAAACAAAAGAAGTAGTACCAAGCTTACTCCGGCTCAGGACTATCACAGTCTGGCCCCTATTCCTTCGTTCCAAATCAATTTATACTTGCCTCTTCTATGTTAACTGCTACACAACCAATAATAACTACTTTTTCTAACTTCTTCATGTATTTTGCCTTCTAAACTAGCCATTCATCAGCTTCCTGCCTATTCTTAATGCTACAAATTATGTATTGTAAATTCTAAAATTCCTACCTATTCTACACTAAGATTAAATTGAAGGTGGGATTGAGTTTAAAAATCCCTAAGATAGATTAGATTGATACTCAAAGGTTGACCATGTGCATGACAAGGTTGAAATTAGACCTCTAACAACTAAAATGGCTACCAAGGATAAAGTATAGGATTATTTGGAGATAAACAATTAGATTTTGAAAGCTAGCTTTAAACTTGTTTTAAAAGCATATGATTTATTTTATAAATTTTGGGATGACTTTACAATCATTGTTCAAAGTCAGAGTTTATATTGATAATTTATTATTTTATGCAATAAAATTAGGAATAGATCTCTTGGCTAATTTTTACAATTGGTATAGCATCTATAATTAAAAAATTGATTGTATGTGATTGATTAGATGTGCTATGAGTGTGTAAAATTTTATAATAATCTAACAGTACAATTTGAAGATATTTGATCATCAATGCAAGGAGGTACTAGAAGTTGTATCAAGGATACAAACTAATATAGATGCATAAGTTAGTAAAAACTATGTCAAAGGAAAATAACAAGATAGAAATAAAGAAGTATGTATATTCAAGAAGAAACTGGAATGGCTATTACCAAAGACTAGAAAATACATGAGACTCTTGAACTAGATTAGAAGCAAGAAAAAAATTGACAAGAGTGAAGAAGGCTTTACTCTTATTTCTATTTATACTATCTATCTAAGAGCTATGTGGTAGTATTCTATAAGACCTCCTACATATATCTAATTTGTAAGACACATGTCAAACTTGCGAGACAAGTTTCTGACATATGCGCCACATACTTGGCTTGTTCCGCAAGCTACCAACATGTGTGATACATGGCTAGCTTGTTCCACAAGCTACCAATATGTGTGACATGTGGTTAGCTTGTTGATCAAGTTTCTAACCTACTAATCACCTATAGACATGTATAAAGGTGATTCTGCATCTATAAAGCTTCTACAAAGCTATTTTCTAAGATATTATCAAATTAAATTATTTTACCTACTTCTATTAATCTATATTAATTAAATAATTATTGGAATAAATCTTATATCCATGACAAGTTGGCAATTTAGCATTATTTAAGATTTTTGTGATATTTAGAGATTTATTAGTCAAAATAAGGTGAAATTTGGCATGGTATATTTTCCAACAATTAACTTCAGCTCAAAATTATTGGACTTAGATATCAAACTATATACTAATTTTGAGCTGAAGTTAATTTTTGGAGAAGGAGAAATCACTACTAGAACATTTGCATCAACTTTCAAGTTAGCATCCAAGTGATGTCAATGCCGATTTTGGACTTTTTTTCACAATTTATAAGTTGGATTGGGCTGAAATTTTTAAAAAATTAAAAGACTTATAGTGGCATTTGTGTACAAAATTTTATATAAAATAGACAATCAAATTAAGAGTTACAGCTTATTGTAGCTCACTAACTAGGATTAGGGCTTCCAAAGAAAAATCAAAGGTATCTATTTGTAAAAGTAGCAAAAAATTGGAATTTATGTATAGTTGAGGTTATCAAGAAAAGTATTTTAGAGCACTTTATATTGTTTTTAAATACTTTTTAATTGAAATTAAAATTATATTTTTTTTATATGAGTGAAACTTATTAGGATTTCTTATATACTTAAAAATTACAACTTCACCTTCTACAATCAAGTGCTAGATGCATTTCTAAACAAGATAACATGTAATATGACACCATTGTTATATTATGTGAAGTCTTACTTGAGAATGCACTGAGCACCTAATTGTGGAAGATAAAAAAAAAATTACAATAACAAGTCCTAAAATCCTTTAATAGTATTTTATATAAATTATAATTAAAGAATAATAAGTATGTCCAACCATTAAAAAAATTCAACTAGATTTTTAATTATTTATAAAAAAAATACAAGAAATCCTTCAGAACTTCAAAAAAAATAATAATAGAATAATAAAGTAATTTTAAAGAAATATTAATATAAATATCCAAAAATATATATATAAAAAAAAATTCTTTTAAAATTTTAAAAATAGAAATTAATATCAAATTCTAATCAAACTCTAAAAAAATCCTATTCAAAATCTAATCAAATTCTAATCAATTTTTAATCAAATTCTAATCAAATTATAATCAAATTTTAATCAAATTCTAATTAAATCCTAGTCAAATCCTTATCAAATCCTAATCAAATCCTAATAAAATCCTAGTCTAATCTTAATCAAATATTAATTAAATTTTATACCCTAAATAAATTTTAAATAAATTCTAATTAAATTCTAAATCTCAAATGAATCCTAAATCAATCTTAATAAATCCTGATAGAATCCTAATCAAATCATAATAAATTTTAATCAAATCCTAAATCCTAAATAAAATTCTAAATGAATCCTATTAAATCCTAACCAAATTCTAATCAAATTCTAATAAATCCTATAGCAAATTAAAACCTCAATAGCTAATGATTGAACATTTGATCTTAACTCAAATTATGCATATCTTTCAAAAACTAAATTGATAATATACACAAAAATTTTGAAGAAGATTCAATTCACCAAATAGATGATAAGCTCAAAAATCTATATAGGTATAGGCCATCCTCCTATTGCAACCTTAATGCCAATCTACTAGTACTAATATCTTATTTTTGCATTATTTGATTGCTCTTAAAATTTATAAATAAATAAAAAAATCAAGTCTACTATGCATACAAATAATTTTTATTTCAATTGAATTGATAGATTGCTAAATATCTTAAAATTGCTCACTAACCTTCAAAATCTAATTTTTGAAACTTTAATTTCTTGAACTTTAATAATCTTTGATTGAACTATTAGATCTAGCTCAAACTTTTGTTACATATTGAATTACATTTATAATTACAAATCAACAAAATTTTACCTATAGATCTATAACCAAAGTCACAAAAAGCTCAAAATTATAAATCCGTTTTTATATTATAAAAATCAAAGTCACTTGAATCAATTCTCACTTTATAAAGCTCTTATAAAGTCAATATCTATCCAAATTATTTCAAATTAATGTTCAATTGAATCTTCTTTAATCTACTCTTAAATCCAACTCTCTGATCTACCAAAGAACTCTTCACTTGCTATAGGTACGTGGTTTTGTGCCTCAAGGTCTGATTTTGATTCAGATTCACAACTAATCTTCTCTTGGTATCAACTCTGTTAATTTTGAGATAAATTTTACTAAAACCTATTTTTAATTCTTTTTTAAAGATATCTATATTATTTATTTTTCTAATCTATTTTCTTTTACCATATATATGGCCATACAAAGTAAGTAGAAGCCTCTTCTTAAAAGGGCAATATTAATACTTTTTGAATTTTATTATCTTCTTGTTTATTTTTTATATTTTAAAGATAATTTGTTAAAATATTTTTATTTGAATTCTTTTATAATATAATCATTTTTTTTTTTATTTTTTTTTATCTAATAGTTGTGTTACTACACGATATTGTGCAACTGCATAATTCAATATCACAAAATTATTTAGATACTTCTCTTTCTGTTTAGCATGCTTGTTGCTTTATAATTCTTTTGTATTTTGGCCTTCAAAATCTTCAAGTAATCATCTTATTGGATTTGGAGGCATCTGCTTATTTTTTAGATGAAGAATTTGCTAAGCTTCATAAAATTCCTCTAGTATAGAAATCCAAATTTGTTTATGTGTAAATAATAGATGTATAATTCTTATCTTCTAGTGGTATCATGAATAAAACAATACCTATAGAAGTATCATTTGAAGAGCATAGTAGCCAAATTTTATTCAATGTTATTAAGACTCCTTCAAATCTTATTATTCTTAGACTTTCTTGGTTGAAAAAACATAATCCATCTATAGATTGGAAGTTACAAAGAATGACATTTCCAATAGAAATTTCTACAAGAAAACTTTATAAAAAGTCACACATTGATAAGTCTTTATTTGTTAGAGCAAAGATTTTTATAAAATCAGCCAAAGAAGATATATCATTTATTATTTATGCTATTCTAATTAAAAAAAGAATAACTTCATTGATAATTATTTTAGATTATTATAATAAATTTTAATATATTTTAAACAAAAATTATATTAATAGATTATTATAGCATCAATTATACAATTATACTATAAATCTTCAAGAAAGAATATAACTACCTTTTGGTCTAATTTTTAATCTTTTTCAAAATAAGCTTTTAGTGTAAAAGGATTATATTGATAAAAATCTTATAAAGAACTTCATCAGACATTTGAAGTCTCCAGCAAGTGCATCTATATTCTTTGTAAAGAAAAATGATTATTTCCTCAAGACTTTTAAAACAATTTGGCTAAGCTAAGATCTATATTAAAATAGATCTTCATGGAACATACAACTTAGTACAAATGAAGGAGGAAGATGAATGAAAGATCACATTTCAGACAAAGTATGGATATTTTGAATATAATATCATGCCTTTTGGATTAACAAATATACTTGCTATCTTTCAACATTTAAAAAAAGATATTTTTTAAGAATATCTAGACAAATTTATGGTGATTTATCTTGATGATATCTTGATTTATTCAAAAAATTTGAAGAAATTTGAGAAACATATAAAGTTGATATTACAAAAGCTATGAAATGTAGGTCTTTATGCTAAGCTAGAAAAATATATATTTCATTAATAAAAGATCAAATTTGTGAGATATATTATATCTACTACAAATTTGATGATGGATCTCAAGAAGATGGAGACAATTATATAATGGATTATTTTGGAGATTATAAAAAATATACAATGCTTTTTTAGATTTACTAATTTCTATTAGATCATTATTAAAAATTATTTTAAAATTGCCGCCCCTCTTACTTGATTGATATGCAAAGACAAGTTGAAATGGAGACCTCAAGCAGAGAAGGCATTCTAAGACCTCAAGACAATGTTCACCACAATTCTAATTTTTATACATCTAAACTTTATAAAAGCATTCTATATGGAGATTGATGCTTTGGATTTTGTACTAAAGGCTGTACTTTTATAAATGGATATAGACAATAAATTCTATTTTATTATATTTTATTCTTAAAAGTTTTCTATTACCAAAATTAATTATAAAATCTATAATAAGAAGCTCTTTGCTATTGTGGATTCTTTTCAAAAATGGTGTCATTTTTTCAAAGGAACAATGTATCCTGTAATTGTATATATAAATCACAAGAATCTGAAATACTTTATATCAACTTAAATTCTTAATTGATGTTAAACTCAATAGAATATGTCATTATTTCAATTTCACTTTATTATCACTTATTGACTTGGAAAACAACAAGGATTATTTGATGCATTATCAAAGAGATCATGTGTTATACCAAGGATAGAAGAAGTAATAGTTAATTAACAATATGCAATTTTGTTGGAGCTGAAGCAATTTTGCCTTTGCGCCACTATTATATTGGCACCTATTAATTCTAATTTCCTCCATGAGGTATATATTGCAATTACTAATAATGCTTTGGCCCTTGATATCAAGTGTTGTTGTAATAGAGAGAATTTGCTTCAAGAAAGCACTAAGCTTTTAGCTGCTACTAATTATTCAATCAAATTTCAAAATAACAAATTGTCAAATTTATATAAAAGTCTTTTTCATAGGACTATTACACCTAATACATAAGTCTTATTTTCACAATATATTCAAAATATAATAAAATATTCATAATTCTAATGCCCATATCCTATGAAATTTGGTGTGTAGCTTTTCAACTTAATAACTCATCTTCTTAGAAATTTTAAATTAAGAATTTGTTTATAAGCTTAAGTTATAGCTAAAAATATCTCTATTAATAAAACGGTGTACTTACTACCTTAGAATCATATGTGTTGTCTTGAATTTCTTATATCTCTTTCATCCAAATTTCAAACTTAGCAATTTTTTAACAATAAATATAGATCTTAAAAATTCCTTCTCAATTGCACCATCCAATCTCCAAAAGCCTTTGTAAAACTCCTTGTAATCTCCAAAAAATGATAATATGTACCAAATCTACTTCTTAATTTTAAACAACTATATCTTCTTTAATCAAATTCCAAATCACCTAAAATTTCTACTTAAAATCTAGCCAAAATCCTAAGCTCTTTACTTCTAATTGCCATTCTTTGAATACCCTCCCTAAAACTACTCTGAACCTTAATAAGGCTACATATAGCAAATTGAAAGCCCATTGGTCATGATCATTGATTAATGAAGATGAAGCTCTAAATTTCTTATTTTCATCTATTTATTTAAGTGCCTAAGGAATTTGGTCTTTTAGTTTTGAATCCTAAATACCTTCCTAAGTTTTTATTTTAAATATTTAGGTACTATATTGTTTAAAATCCATAACAAAAAAAAAAAAAAAAAAAAAAAAAAAACATCAAAATAAGGCTTCTATTATCAACTCTCTTTTAATTCAAATACTATAATATTTTAATACATATTAAAATATATAAGTATTTGATATTATTTTTATAATTGATTTTTATATATTATAAATAATTATAATATGATAGCATGACCTTAATGAAAATATTGATAAGTTCAAGCTTGAGAAAAATCTTCTATATTTTAAAGAACATTTATATATTCCAAAAGGACCAATACAACTATGTGTTCTTCAATCTTGCCATGATTTTCTAACTATGGGTCATTTTAGATTTAACAAGACCTTAGAACTTTTTTCTAAAGATTTTTGGTGGTTATGAGGGTGAATTTTCACCGTTCAATCCAAGTTACAAGGTGGTCTTAATTAAGAGTTACTTGTAATTGGTGGTGTGAAATGAAGGAGAAAATAACAAGTACAACAAGAATAACAACCACAAAACAAGAGAAGTAAAGGATATCAAGCAAGTATACAATTCAAAACTATATCACAGTCTATTCATTATATTTTTATCTAATAAAAAATAAAATTAAAAAATAAAAATTATATTTTTATTTAGATAATTTTTTTATCTTTCTAATGGTATAAAAAATATATAAATCCTAATTACTTTGAATAAATTATGATAATTCAAAGATAAAAGGTAAATAATAAAAAAATTAAGGAAAAAACTTTTACCTCAAGGATAACTTGCTTAAAAGATCATGAATTCAAACCTCACCAGGGCTCACAAGTAGTATATAAGGATGTCTTAGAGGGGCCATTAGGCCTTAGTATTATCCTCCTACCTACATCCGAGGTGCCACAATCCATATGGAACTTGTGCACCTCCCTTCCTACAAGGACTATACTAACTGCTAGTCCTCCTATTTTCTACTAATAAAATTCCTTATTTTAAAATTTTAACTTCAACATAGTGTTTAAAAATACCTAATTAGCCTAGGAACTTCATGTGGCCTTCAAATCTTACTCCAATTCTTCATAATGGCTCCCAAGGTGGTAAAATTCATTTTTACCAAGGTCTTTAAAATTCTTCTAAAAATTCCTAAAAAATTCTAAATAAATTCTAAATAAATTCTAAAAATTTCTATAATACTTTTAAAGTAATAATTTCAATTTAAAACTATTTTATTTTACCTTGGTGATTTTTTATAATAATTAAATCAATTTAAATCAACTAAAAATCCTATTTTCTACATAAATGACTAAAAAGATATGAGATTTCTTTCTCACACTTCTTCTACTTATTAAGTAATACTTCTTCTACTTATTAAGTAATATTTCTATATATTTATTAAGTGGTATATAAAGATAGAAGGAAAATATAAACATTGGTCTCAATAATTAAGTATTAATTCTTATAATTAAAAAAAATACTAAATTAACTAAAATAATTACGTCCAAGACTTACTAAGATCCTATTTCTTTCTCACTCATACTATTCTCTTCCATTTAACATCATCTAAATACATCTTCAATTTACAATTAAATTTTTGGCACTCTAAATGTATTTTTTTATCCTAAAACAACTAATGAGTCAATTTTATGACTCCTAGTGGCTTCAAATGAAGAAGGCTATGAAAGACTTTATATTTTTTTGTAACATCTATTTAAAGTTCAAAAATTCTCAATATTGCCCTTATAGACTTTTATAATCTTTTCTTATTCCAAGATAATCATGGTCTTCTATCTCGATAGATTTTATTATAGATCTATTGCCATCTAATTCTTTAAATAATATCTTTGTGGTAGTTGATTGACTCATAAATATGGCTTATTTTTTTCTTATAAAAAAACTACTTCTAGTGAAGAAATAATAAGGTTCTTTTTTGATAATATATATCAATATTATGGCCTATTAAATGATATTGTATCCAATCAAGGACCTTAGTTTATATCTAAGTTTTGGAGATGGCTTTTTGAAATATTGAAGGTCGATATTAAACTTTCTTTGGCTTTCCATCTTTAAACTAATGGCCAAATAAAATAAGTTAACTAAGTTTTGGAGTAATATTTACAATACAGCATCAATTATCAATAAGACAATTGGATCTCATACCTAGCATTAACAGAATTTTCATATGATAATATTATTTATACTTCAACTCAAAAAACACCATTTTATTCCAACTATGGATGTCATTCAAAGTTTGATTTATAGAGTATATCAAAGAACAACAATTTAATAGCTAAAGAATTTGCAGAGCATCTATTACAATACAAAACAACCTTGAAGCTTCAATTGTAAGTAGCTAAAGATGTTTATAAGGCATTAGCAAATAAATTTAGGAATCAATCAATTATTTTTTATATTAGAGATAAAGTATGGCTTTTTCAACGCAATATCAAAACCATGTAGCCATATGATAAGTTAGACTTTTGGAGATTAAGACCATTTTCTATCCAGAAATAAATTAATTCAATGGCATATCACTTGAAATTACCATCTTCTATAAAAATGTGCAATGGAGAGTATGAAAAATTGGATGCATTTCTATGTATATACTTCATGTATCTCTTTTGGAGCCTTATAGAGAGTTGCATATTTTTGAAAGAGTACAACAATTGCTGCTTAATATTTATATCAAAAATTATGAAGAATATGAGATTGAAAAGATATTGGATCTACGGTGAAGGTAGAACAAATTAGAATATCTTATTGATTGGCATAGATATGATATCAATAAGCACATATAAGAATCAGCTAAAAATCTTGCCAATGTATTTCAAAAGATACAAAATTTCATCAACTCTATTTCCACAAATCCAAATATGTTTGATGATAATTTCTTAGTGAAAATTGAATTTGGAGAATATTCATAAGAAGGGAAGAATTATACTAAAGCCTTCATTAGTATGTAGACATCTATTCCAAGATAGAATAGAATAGTAGAAATAAGTCAATTACCATATCAAATCTTCAAGTATTGAAAGATTTAGAATAATAAGATTTAAATGATTTACTTGCTATGCAAGCTTTAAATAAACCACTGTAATTTTCACAGCCTTTAATTGAGCAAAATAAGGATGATATATTTTAGCGCCAAATACAGCCATGATTAGAGCCATTAGGAGCAACATCCAACCATATAAGTCTTGATTCTAATACTCAAGCTTTAGTCATACTACTTGAGCTTGGAAAGGTGAATCTTTTTAAGCTTGAGATCTTGTTTGGAAGATGTTTTGAAGGCCACAATAAAGATCAAATCTTTTGATGGGATGTTTTAACAATGGAAGTACTAGCTTAAGGCCATAAGTGATTTTTTTGAAGACCAGCAGAATCTATTATCCAAGAACGAAGAATAAAATATATAGCTTCATTAATGTAGTATATTCTTGACTTTTTACATATATAAAAAGATTTTTGAAGGTATGAACTCTTTTTAAAATTTAATACTATAGAAAAAAGTGATATTAAAGACGTATACTTTGAAAGTTTATAAAATCTTTTGAAATATTCTAAAAGCTTCCAAGTTAGTGAAAGTCACTTGAGTGTCAAGAACATACTTATCAAAACCTTCTAAAATATTCTAAAAGATTTTTAGAACTCTCTAGAATCTTCTAGAGCCTTCTAGCATCTTCCTAATTGGAAGAAGTTGCTTGAGAAGCTTCCTAGTTGGTGGAAGTTGCTTGAGAAGCTCCCTAGTTGGAGGAAGCTGCTTGAGAAGCTTTCTAGTTGGTGGAAGTTGCTTGAGAAGCTCCCTAGTTGGTGCAAGCTGCTTGAAAAGCTTCCTAGGTAGGAATATATATTGGAGTCGAGGCTGAAGAGTTCTTCAGTCTGGACAACACATCTCTTGGAGCTCCAGCTCACCTCCTTGGTGTTGTTTTTGTACTCATCTAATTAATCTAATTCTTGCCAATTCTTCTTGAACTTCTTATTTAGACTTTCAATCTATATTTTACGTCCGTGATAGTTTGTCGAGACTACTCTCATCTTAGATATTAAAGCTAGATCCTTCATGTTGGAGTGTGGATTATCTCTCTTCTTGAAGGTACACTAGTGTTTTAGAGATTGTGGATTACCATCTTCTAAATTGATATCTTTATCGTTATAAAATTAGAGTCTTATTTCTCTTGGAGAGAATGGATTATTCCTCTTTTTGAAGGTCTTAAGGCATTTTAGAAGTTGCGGAGTACCCTTTTCTAAACCAAAATTTCCTCCTTGTAAAAACAATTATTTCTTTTCTCTTAGAATGGCCGGAGGTCAAGACATTAATATGACTGAAAGTTTGAAGTCCAAGTTGGATGCCATTATGAATGCTCTTGCTACGTTATCACAGAGAATTACAATGATTGAAGGAGTCTTTGCAAGACTTCATAACGATGGAGCATCCAAAATAGCACAATCTGAGCTTCATCAACCTCAAGCTTCTATACCAGAAGAAGCAGCTTTATTTGTAGTTCAATGAGAACCATTGCTTCTTCAATAAAAAGAACCTCAAATTAGCCTTCAAAACAAGTTTGATAGTACACGTTCTAAGTTTCAAGGTTTCATCAATCAAATCAAGTTGATAACAGCTCTAGAATCCGAACGTTATCCAATGGAGGAGTCACGCGTTGGACTGGTTGGAATTTTATTTACGGGACAAGCTCTATCATGGTTTGCTCCTTTGTTTGAAAAAGGATCACCGATTTTGAACAACTTTGAGACTTTTTTGGAAGCATTTGTAGAAGCATTTGGCAAGTATGACAAAGCTCAATGGGCTACAACAAAAATTTGGTCACTACGATGTCGTACTGCATTTACGTGCAGTGTATAAAAATATTAAAAATCTTGTTTCTATTGTTAATATATGTGTGAGTGCTAGAGGTTATTTTAGAAGATATTATAAGGAGAGGATTTATTATAGCCACTTAGTTAGTGAATTAAGATGGCTATTTGTTTTGTTCTTACCTTATTTATATCCTAGAATAGACTCTTTTGTAATTAGAAGAAAAGTAAAGGTTGTTTTACCTTTCTTGTTGACTTTTGAGGTAGAATGGACCTTGTGAGGGATAAGAAAGAAGAGCATGGGGTGAATAAGGCCCATCCAATAGGATTTGGCTGCCCATGTGGGCGTCTCATAGTCTAATATGGAAAGAAAGGGAGATATACTCCTCTTGTTAGACCGAGATAAGAGAGGCAGTTTTGAATAGTGAAGTTTGGAGAGAGATAGCTCCGAGGAGATAGAAGTGTTTGTAGTATAAATTAGTGGGTGTGTTCTTCAAGTTGTGAGGATTTTAGAACCTACTCACTTGCTTGTATTGGAGTTGTGAACAAAAAGTTATGCTTGTTTTAGTAGAGTGAGGTTTGCTGCCACCCGACGAAGAGGGGCAGAAACTTCGAGCTGCCACTGCAAGTTTGATTTCAACTCTTTCTCCGTGAAATTTACAAAGAGTGTGGAAAATTGTGCTAGCTTTCTATCAAGACATCTCTTGTAGCATTTGGAGTTGGAGAGCAAAAGTTGTGAGCTTGAGAGTGGGAAAGGGTTTGCTGCCACCCGACGAAGAGGGGCAGAAACTTTGTTCAACCACCCAAGTCGGACAGTCTCTTCAATCCTTTTGATATTTTAGGTGCTTGTAGTAGCTTGTGTAAGCTTTCCACAAAAACAAAAATCAATACATTTGGAGCTTTGATGAAAGTTTTATGAGCCATGAAGTGTCAAAGAGGGAAAATTGTTGCTAGGGTTTGAAGAGTAGAATCGACTAGCTACAAAATCTGGAGTTTGAGAGGCATGCATGCGAAATTTTAGAGCAAGCTAGATGATGGAGTGAGCTTTCTAAAAAGCTATTGCATGTCCAATTTGGAGAAGGGAAGTGATCACAACAAAGGCTGAAGTGAAGAGGAGCTTTGCTGCCTTTGCATTTGCTTGGAAATTTTAGCGCCTACTTCTTTTAGCCATAACTTTTAAATGGTAAGTCATCTATTTGTGAAATTTTGATATGTTTTACAATGGATTATTGGCTTTCCATAGGCTGTAAGCACGCTTGATTCGACCTTTAGATGAATTTTTAGTGATTTATTTAGTTTCAGTTTGTTGTATAACTTGTATTCCTCATATGCGGTTGTATTTTGAGGTATACTTGAATACATACATACTTTGCTTATACTTTTTATACAAGTATATATACTTGTATTTATACAAGTATTCTATAAGTATTCTACAAGTATTATACATAATATTTGTACAAGTATTTGTACAAGTATTATACCAAGGATTTATACAAGTATTTGTACAAGTGTTATATCAAGGATTTATACAAGTATTTATACAAGTATTTGTATAAGTATTATTCAAGTATTTATACTTTATATTTGTACAAGACTTGTATAAGTATAATACAAGTATAACTTGAAAGCTTGAAGAAATATTGTGCAAGTATAGAACATACTTGCACGGCTTTCTCTCATGTTCCCTGCAAGTTCTAGTAGCAGCTAGGAACCCGGCGTTTTCCCAAGGCAAATTCTCTCTACCCGACAACGACAAGGGACTCGCTCTGCATCAGTCTATACATTGAATTTCAAGCAATTAGCATATAACATCAAGTAGGACAAAGAAGCATTGATAAGTCAATTCTATTGGGATCTAAGGGACGACATGAAGGATTTGTTTTTATTTCTTCTTAATCCACAAACACTCAACAAAGCCATTAGCCAAGCTATGAAGTGCGACAATCGCCTATTTCAGCATCGCCAAGATCAACACTCCAGACAATATATAAGTCATCACAGTGCAACTATATCAACAAGTAGCCTAAATTCACAATCAGAGGCAAAGGATATGTAGATTGATGCGGTACATGTCAAATTCCTTACTCTAGAAGAAAAGAAGCAGCGTATGGAGGAAGGTTTGTATTTATATTATGGTGGAGAAGGCCATAGAGCTAGAAGTTGTCCTAAGAAGCAAAATAGACACAACATCAAGACTTGAGGTGCATTTGTCTAGGAAAACGAGGATGCCCAGCCACAATAAGAATCGTGCGGTTGGACAAATCAATACCAAGTTCCTCTCTTTCTACTCAACTTGCCCATTGTTTTACAATTCCTTTGTCTTTTGGTCTTTAAAAATTAAAAACCTTAGCCTTATTAGATTCAAGAGCATCTGCTTGTTTTTTAAAGCAAAAATTTGCTAAACATCACAAAATTCTCCTAGTACAAAAATTCAAGCCTATTCATGTAGAAGTAATAGATGGACGACCTTTATTGTCTGGTAGTGTCACCCATGAATCAGAACCTATAGAGGTGACGTTTAAAGACCATAGTAGTTATATTATTTTCAACAATATTAAAATTCCATCAATCCCTATTATTCTTGGTCTTTCTTGATTAAAAAAATATAATCTATCTATAGATTGGAAGTTGCGAAGGATAATATTTTTCAAAGAACAACCTAAGGATAAGCCTCGAAGAAGATTCCAAATCAAAAAATCTTTATTTATAGGAGCAAGAATGTTTGTAAGATCGTGCAAGGAAGGCACACCATTAGTCATTTACATGACTCCAATTAGTAGAGAGCAGATTTCAACAGCACGTATAGCGAAATAATACAAGGATTTTCAGGACATGTTTCAAAAGAAGAATGCTAACATGCTATCGGAGCACCCACCATATGATTGTGCCATAGAATTACAAGAAAGAGCATAACTGCCTTTTGGCCTAATCTACAACCTATCACAGATGGAGTTGGCTGAGTTGCGAAAATACATTGATGAGAATCTAGCTAAGAACTTCATTTTTTATTCAAAGTTGCAAGCTGGGGCACCAATCTTATTTGTGAAGAAGAAAGATGGCTCACTACAGATGTGTATGGACTATCAAGGTCTCCACAAGGTGAAAAAGAAGAATCGCTATTCATTACCTTTGATCTCTAGTCTTCTGGAATAACTTGGACGTACAAGGATCGTTACAAAGATTGATCTAAGGAGAGCTTACAACCTAGTGCAAATCAAAGAAGGAGATGAATAGAAGACAACTTTTCATACAAGGTATGGCCATTTTGAATATAATGTCATGCCATTTGGTCTTATCAATGCTCCGGCGATCTTTCAATAAATGATGAATGATATTTTTTGAGAGCATCTAGATGATTTTGTTGTCATCTATCTAGATGATATCTTAATATTTTCCAAGAACAAAGAAGATCATGAGAAGCATGTTCGTTTGGTACTCAAAAAACTATATGAGCAAAGACTCTACGCCAAGTTGGAGAAGTGTTTATTTCACCAAATTGAGATGGAGTTCTTAGGGTTTATTGTGACTACGGAAGGCTTGAAGATAGATCCCAAGAAGGTGGAAACAATTGTGTCCTGGGAAGTTTCAAAGATAGTTAGAGATGTACAATATATTCTTGGCTTTGCTAACTTCTATCGGATCTTTATCAAGAATTATTCTCAAGTTGCTGCTCCACTCACTCAATTGACGTGTAAAGATAAGCTCAAATGGAGGCTTCTAGCGGAAAAAACATTTCAAAACCTTAAGACGGCGTTTATTACGGCTCCAATCTTGGTACATCCAAACTTAGCAAAGGCTTTCTATTTGAAAACTGATGCTTTGGATTTTTCTTTAGGAGCCGTATTTTTGCAATTGGGCATTGACAATAAGCTTCATCTGATTGCATTCTATTTGCGGAAGTTTATTGCAGCTGAGATCAACTACAAGATTCATGATAAGGAACTCCTTGCTATAGTGGATTCTTTCCAAGAGTGGCGTCACTTCCTCAAAGGAACTATACATCCTCAAAGGAGCTACACATCTGGTGATCGTATACACAGATTATAAGAATTTGGAGTACATCATGTCGGCTCGAGTTCTAAATCATTGTCGTGGTAGAGAGAATTTGCCTCAAGAAAGCACTAGGCTTTTGGTTGCTACTAATTACTCAAGTAAGATCCAAGTATAGTAAAAACCTTAAAATTTTATATAAAATCTCCTTCATAGGATTATTACATCCAATACACAAGCCTTATTTCATCAAACCATTCAAAACATAACAAAATACTCTAAACCTTCATTCCCTTGTAATAAGGGAATTTTTTCCGAACTTCAATAATCCATAACTTTTAATCCAACTATCTAAACCTACTCCAAATTTACATAAAATACTGATGTATTCTTTACAACTACCACCACAAATTTCAACCATCAATTCATTACCGATCTATAGATATTGCCAAAACTCTAGTAGTAGCTTCAAACCCTTATTTACAAATACCTACGTATTAAATTCTTCATATTTCACAAATCCAATGTCCAAATACTATAAAATTTTGATGTATAGCTTCTTAGTACAAAGATTCACCTTCTTGGAAATATTTTGACAAAATTTCATCCAGAAACTCAAGATATGGCAAAACCCATTACTATGAATAAAACGGCCTACTTATTGCCTTGGAATTCGAACTACTGTCTTTGACTCCCAATATCTCCTCCTTCAAAATTTTAAATGTAGTAATTTTTCCTCATTAAATGTAGATCTTGAAACCCCCTCTCCAACTGCACCTCTCGATCTTTAAAAGCTTCCGTATAACTCCTCCAATCTTTAAAAGTGTGACAGTAGGTACAATTTGCACACCCTAACTTCAAGTGCCTACTCATCCCTCATTAAAACCTCAAATCCTTCGATTTTTACACCAAATTTGTAGCCCAAAAAATAAGCTTTCTAATCCTAGTCTTTGATTTTCTAATGCCTTCCTTAAAATTGCCGAAACTCTTGTTAAGGTTGCAGGCAGCCTCCTCAAAGTCCATTAGGCATGGTATTCAACCAATAGGGATGAAGTTCTCCATTCCTTGCCTTTATCCGACCACGCCTTAATTTCATCCCTCCCAATTAGCCTCATACTAGCTTAAATTTTCATCTTTAGGCTCCTACCTTCTCTCAAGGCTTCATACTAAATATTTAGATCTATGTAATTTAAATCCCATAACCAAACTAAGTAAAAATCTAAAATAAATTTTTATACACCAATCTCTTTTAATTTACTTTACTAGTCATTCTAACACATATCTAAATCTATAAACATATTTTGTATTTTGAGTGGATTTTATATATTATAAATAATTACTGTACGACACCGTCGTCAAGCTCGATGGAATATGTCGCTAATTAGGTTTGACTTTGTTATTATTTATCGATCTGGAAAGTAGTAAGGGCTATCCGATGCATTATCAAGAAGATCATATCTTGCACCAAAGGTTGGAGAAGCAATGCTTGATCAACAATATACGACATTGTTAAAGCGAGAGCAATTCAAGATTTGTATTGCTGTTATACCAATTGATGCCAACTTCCTCAATCAGGTACGTGCTGCAACCATTGAAGATTCAATAGTCCTTGATATCAAGCAGCATATCAATGATGACAAGTTTAAGGTTGAAGGAGATCTTTTATACTTTGAAGAACGACTGTATATCCGAAAAGGACCAGCACGACTCTGAGTCCTTCAATCTCATCATGACTTTCTAGCTGCGGGACATTTTGGATTCAACAAGACCTTGGAACTTATTTCCGGAGATTTTTGGTGGTCCCAAATGTGGAAGGATATGAAAGATTTTGTCCTCTCTTGTGACATTTGTTCAAGATCCAAGAATCCTCAACATTGCCCTGATGGACTTCTATAGCCATTGCCTATTTTGCGTCGTCTATGGTCTTCAGTTTCTATGGACTTTATTATGGACCCGTCGCCATCGAATTCATTCGACAACATCTTTGTTGTGGTGGATCGACTTACAAAGATGGCACATTTTATCCCTTGCAAGAAGACATCGTCAAGCAAAGATACAGCAAGGTTCTTCCTTGATAATGTGTATCAATATCATGGTCTACCAGATGATATCATGTCAGATCGAAGAATCCAATTTGTATCAAAGTTTTAGAGATCTTTTTTTAAAATATTAAAGATGGACATCAAGCTTTCTTTGACATTCCATCGTCAAACTGATGGCCAAACAAAATGGGTGAATCAAGTTTTGGAACAGTATTTACGATGTAGCATCAACTATCAGTAAGATGATTGGACTGCATATCTATCGCTAGCCAAGTTTGCATATAACAACACCTTTCATGGATCGATTTAAAAAACACCATTCTTTTCCAACTATGGATACCATCCGAAGCTTGATCTATTGAGTCCATCAGCGAATAACAACCCAGTAGCTGAAGGATTGGTAAAGCAGCTATCAGAGCTTCAAATCACATTGAAGCTTCAATTGCAAATTGTCCAAGAGTCTTACAAAGCATCCGCAGATAAATTTTGGAATTAGGTACCTAATTTCAAAATTAGAGATAAAATATGGCTGCTTCGACGAAATATTAAGACCAAGCAACCATGTGATAAGTTGGACTACTGAAAATTGGAACCATTTGTTATTCAGAAGCAGAGCAATTCTGTGGCGTACCACCTAAAGTTACTAATTGCTATGAAGATACACCCTTTCTTTCATGTTTCTCTGTTAGAGCCTTATCGAGAATCATTTTTTTCTGGAAGAATGCAATGTTTGCCACCTATTATAGAAATTAAAAACCACAAAGAATACAAGGTGGAAAAGATACTAGATTCACGGTGAAGATGGAATAAATTAGAGTATTTGGTACATTAGAGCGGCTATGATATTAATGAATGAACATGGGAATCGGCTGAAAATCTTGCCAATGCATCACAAAAGGTACAGGAATTCCATCAATGATATCCTATTAAATCAAAAATTGTCCATTGACGAAGCATGAAGATGAAACCTTCTTTGGAGAATTGAATAGAAAAGAGATCCAAATCTTATCAAAACTTAATTTTTTGTATTTTGTAGTATCAAGATATCTAATCTTAGGGTGTATTTAGATATGGCTAGTAGGAATGAGAATATTGCACTAGTGATGCCATGGCAACCGAGTAGCTGAGGACATCGATCTCAAGATGAAGAATTAGAAGAACCAAGAAGACGTTGAAGAATACCAAGTAGCAGGTCACTTGTGATTGTCTTTGAAGCTGAACCAACTCATGAAGGAAGTGGCGAAACAATATTTTCAGGCCGCTTCCACAATGAACACACAAAAGTTCAAGCATGGTCTCAAGTAGAAGGTATCGATCATTACCGGTGGCTACAAGGATCCATGAATCATCTGCCTCGTGAATGACAACTGGAATATTTTGCAAAGACTATGCGCCAAATCTTTGATTTTTTATATTTGTTAGTATACATCTCAAATGGCTTCTCGGAGATCTCGAAGCTAGAAGAGGAGGTGATGTCAAGGATATACTTATCAAAACCTTCTAGAATATTATAGAAGGTTCTTAGAACTCTCTAAAATCTTTTAAAGCCTTTTAACATCTTCCTAGTTGATAGAAGTTGCTTGACAAGCTTCCTAGTTGGTGGAAGTTGCTTGAAAAACTCTTTAGTTGGTGGAAGCTGCTTGAGAAGCTTTCTAGTTGGTGGAAGTTGTTTGAGAAGCTCCCTAGTTAGTGGAAGCTGCTTGAGAAGCTTCCTAGGTAGGAGTATATATTGGAGTCAAGGCTGAAGAGTTCTTCAATCTCAACAACACATCTCTTGGAGTTCTAATTCACCTCTTTGGTGTTGTTTTTATACTCATGTGATTACCTACTTCTTGCGAGTTCTTTTTGAACTTCTTGTTTAGACTTTCAATCTATATTCTGCGTCCGTGACATTGAGAAGCTTCCAAATTAGTAGAATTTGCTCAAAAAGCTTTTTAGATAAGGATATATATTAGAATTGAGGCTAAAAAATTCTTTAGTTTTGACAATGCATGTCTTAGAGTTCTAGCTCACCTTTTTTAATATTATTTATATATTCATCTAGCTAATTCAAGTCCTTATTGGTTTTTTCTTGAAACCTTTTTTCTAATTCAAGTCTTTTATTCTATATTCTCATATCCTTGACAATTAGTTGAGGAATTAGTTGCCTTTGGTGTCGAAATTGAAATATGTGTTGATTGAGCTACATCAACTAAATTAAAAGATAATTTAGTTTAATAATACCAAAATCTTGAATCTCTCATCTAAGGCACCAATCTTGGCCTATAGCTCCTTTTCATGAATAGAAGAAGGATACTTCTCTAAATGCAAAAAGAAGCAATAGTCATCACTATGGTTGAACTTATCACAATAAAAGCACTTCAATTACTTGCACTTTGCCTTCTCTCTAGTCTTCTCTTTTGTCTTGATTTC
The DNA here is from genome assembly GCA_036785485.1 of Physcomitrellopsis africana. Classification (NCBI taxonomy): domain Eukaryota; kingdom Viridiplantae; phylum Streptophyta; class Bryopsida; order Funariales; family Funariaceae; genus Physcomitrellopsis; species Physcomitrellopsis africana. The sequence goes on along the minus strand of JAWRVF010001198.1, from coordinate 48,820 downwards.
TTCCATCTTTGATTTGAGCTTCTTTATACTTTGATCTTTTTTTTAAAAAAATAGATAGGATCACTTTTGGCATAACCTACCTCTTCATAAGTCCAACAATATAATATCCTCTTAGATTGAGCGTCTATCAAATTACTAATAGGAATAGTAGTCTTCTTTGAATTTGACACATTCATCATCTATGCTATCATATCTATGGCATTATTTTAGCAAAAAGCTTAATTATACTTCTCAATCTCAGCAAATGCTTGAGCCAATATAGTCTTAATATCAAAGTTGAGAATAATTTGCAGTGTAGCCAAATCCAACAATCACTTATTAATCTTTAACAAAAAAATCTTTATTAAATGGCTCTTAATAAATACATTCTTTGACTCTACTACAAATTATATTAAATGTGTATATATCACATAAGGAGTATCTTCCTTCTTCCATTGGAAATTTTAGATGTATTGTATTTGATTATATTTGAATCTTTTATATTCCATCTTCAAGTGTACAATGAAGAGATGAAGCAACTTGAAAAGTGGTAGCTTTTCAACAACATTTAAAGTTGTTTATATGGCTTGAGCCATTTGTGACATGGTAGATAGTATATTCTGCTCTCTAAGCATAATAATGCCTTTTTCCTTGGTATTATCAAAGGATGAGTTATCTTCTTCCTTAGATTGTTTAATAAGAGAAGAAAAGAAACTTGATGTCGTCTCGTCTTTGAAAGCAACAATCAATTCCATATGCTCCTATTAGATAAAGATTCATTGAAAGTGGAAGACCATTGGTGCTTCTTCTTCATCTATATCTAGAATTTGAGCTTCTAATTGTGTAGAAATATCACACTAGCTTGTTTAGGAAACCAATCTCATATTATACTACAAAAATCGTCCTCTACTTCATCAAACATGTCCATATTCCAAATTCAAAGCCTATGATTGATATCTAATGTCAATATCTGCTGAAAAATTGTGTTGGTATTCAACCTTGGTCCAAAGTCTATAGTGTGGTCATTCTCTAAATAATTTGGTAATAGAGAATGTTAATATTAACTCCTAATTTGCACCATCAACTTGGCTACCAAAAATCAAAAACTATCTAAGATTTTAGGACAACCTATACCTGCAATCACCACCAAAATTTATGGTACATTGGTTATTACCTCCAACTATCACAAGTCCAATAACTATCCTACAAAAAAGTCTTGTTGGCCATTAATCCAACTTCACCCCTATAGTATGCCTATAATAGATAATTTATATATAATATAAAATGGGACAATACTAAGAACCTCTAGCAATAATATCCACAATAAAAGAAGGTATTAAAGACAAAATCTAAAAGACAAAAATTGATTCTTCTTTTCCATATAACAAATTGTAAAATTTAAAAATATTAACTAGATCCATTAGCAAATACTTGTGGTAGATGATTATTAAAGTCACATGAACCTATAATAATTATAAAAAAAAATGGTATGAAAGTACCATAACACTTTAATAAGTACAAATTAAGAATATGTGAGTATAATATATTCTAATAATTTTTAAATTTCAAATTCTAAATTTTTTGGAATTATTTAATCTTTAAAAATATCTTTCAACAACTAAAATAGGCTATATAGAGCTGAAATAAAATTTGAAAAGCAAAACCAATAGTACCATTGAATTCTTTACAAAATTTTATATAAAATTGATACAATTCTTGTTCAATTCTAAGCTAAAATTGCTTCCAAAATATAATTTTAAAAAATTTTTACCTCACTAATAGCATGCACATTCATCTAGTCTCATAAAACTTGACAAAACATTTTAGTCAAGTTTTGTCAAGTCAAGTAGCATGCACATTCATCTAGTCTTTCATATCTCACTTTTAAAAATCTATTATAAATCAAATATTGTTGAAAAAACTATTCCACCACCAATTCTAATTGAAGTCAATCAAGAGATTGAATACAAGGTAGATGAAATATTGGATTCACGTATAAGATATGGATGATTGGAATACTTTATCCATTGGAAGGGCTATGGAGTTAGCAAAAGAACATGGGAATCTTCAAATAACCTTAAAAATGCACCTAAGAAGGTTTGTCAATTCTATCAACAATATTCTAAAAAATCTAGATTCAATGGTCATTGAAGATTTTATGGATAGTAACATCTCTTGGCTTCTAAATGACACTTCCTATCAACAACAAAAGACCAATATAAAAAGGGAAGAGCCATGCCAAGACATGTACTTGTATTTTCCTAGGATAGAATAGATCTTGCTAGAAGCTTATTAATTATCATGTCAAATCTTTACATTTTAAGAAAATTGCATGAATAAGGATCAAAAGACTCTTATGCTATATAAGCAGCTGGAAAATCATTGTAACTTTTACAATCTACTAGGTTTGAAGAACATGGACAAGATGAAGAAGGAGTATCTCAACATCAAGTAAGGCCAAACTTGGAGTCTTTGGAGATACGGTGTCGTACTGCATTTACGTGCAATATATAAAAATATTATATATCTTATATCTATTGTTAATATATGTGTGAGTGCTAGAAGTTATTTTAGAAGATATTATAAGGAGAGGATTTATTATAGCCACTTAGTTAGTGAATTAAGATGGTTATTTGTTCTGTTCCTACCTTATTTATATCCTAGAATAGACTCTTTTGTAATTAGAAGAAAGGTAAAGGTTGTTTTACCTTTCTTGTTGACTTTTGAGGTAGAATGGACCTTATGAAGGGTAAGAAAGAAGAGCATGGGATGAATAAGGCCCATCCAATAGGATTTGGCTGCCCATGTGGGCGTCTCATAGTCTAATATAGAAAGAAAGGGAGATATACTCCTCTTGTTAGATTGTGCAAAAAAGGAGTTTTGAATAGTGAACTTTGGAGAGAGATAGCTCCGAGGAGATAGAAGTGTTTGTAGTGAAAATTAGTGGGTGTGTTCTTCAAGTTGTGAGGATTTTAGAACCTACTCACTTGCTTGTATTGGAGTTGTGAACAAAAAGTTATGCTTGTTTTAGTAGAGTGAGGTTTGCTGCCACCCGACGAAGAGGGGCAGAAACTTCGAGCTGCCACTGCAAGTTTGATTTCAACTCTTTCTTAGTGAAATTTATAGAGAGTGTGGAAGATTGTGTTAGCTATCTATCAAGACATCTCTTGTAGCATTTGGAGTTGGAGAGCAAAAGTTGTGAGCTTGAGAGTGGGAAAGGGTTTGCTGCCACCCGACGAAGAGGGGCAGAGACTTTGTTCAACCACCCAAGTCGGACAATCTCTTTAATCCTTTTGATATTTTAGGTGCTTATAGTAGCTTATGTAAGCTTTCTACAAAAACAAAAATCAATACATTTGGAGCTTTGATGAAAGTTTTATGAGCCGTGAAGTGTCAAAGAGAAAAATTGTTGCTAGGGTTTGAAGAGTAGAATCGACTAGCTACAAAATCTGGAGTTTGAGAGGCATGCATGCGAAATTTTAGAGCAAGCTAGATGATGGAGTGAGCTTTCTAAAAAGCTATTGCATGTCCAATTTGGAGAAGGGAAGTGATCACAACAAAGGCTGAAGTGAAGAGGAGCTTTGCTGCCTTTGCATTTGCTTGGAAATTTTAGCGCCTACTTCTTTTAGCCATAACTTTTAAATGGTAAGTCATCTATTTGTGAAATTTTGATATGTTTTACAATGGATTATTGGCTTTCTATAGGCTATAAGCACGCTTGATTCGACCTTTGGATGAATTTTTCGTGATTTATTTAGTTTCAGTTTGTTGTATAACTTGTATTCCTCATATGCGGTTGTATTTTGAGGTATACTTGAATACATACATACTTTGCTTATACTTTTTATACAAGTATATATACTTGTATTTATACAAGTATTCTATAAGTATTCTACAAGTATTATACATAATATTTGTACAAGTATTTGTACAAGTATTATACCAAGGATTTATACAAGTATTTGTACAAGTGTTATATCAAGGATTTATACAAGTATTTATACAAGTATTTGTATAAGTATTATTCAAGTATTTATACTTTATATTTGTACAAGACTTGTACAAGTATAATACAAGTATAACTTGAAAGCTTGAAGAAATATTGTGCAAGTATAGAACATACTTGCACGGCTTTCTCTCATGTTCCCTGCAAGTTCTAGTAGCAGCTAGGAACCCGGCGTTTTCTCAAGGCGAATTCTCTCTACCCGACAACGGTCTTATCACAAAAATCTCAATTCAAATGCTTAAGCTTTGATAATACTCTTCGAAGTTGGAAGGGTGATTCCAGGTCAACCAGAAATTATATTCGGAGGATGTTTTGAAGGATGTATAGAATTCTAGAATTTTTTACGCATATGATTTGATCATCAAATTACTTTGGCTCCTCATGAAACTCGTCATTAAAAGGGAAGGTGATGTCACGGGTATACTTTAAGCCACTACTAGAATTTTTTATAATCTTCTAGAATCTTCTATAGCTTTCTAAAATCTTCTAGAATCCTCTAGAATCCTCTAGAATCCTCCTCAACCTTCCAAGACCTCTCGTGGATTTTTTAGAGTTTTCCAAAATCTTCCTCAAATTTTTAGAATATTCTAAGATACTCTTAGGATCCTCTAGAATCTTCTTCAACCTTTTAAGATCTCCAATAGACTTTTTAGAATCTTCCAAAATCTTCGTCAAGCTTTTAGAATATTTTAAGATATTCTTAGAAGGTCCCATAGGACATAAGGCCTCATTGTATAAATAAGTAGCAAGATTGAGGAGCACCTCAGTCTTGCCAACACAAGTCTTGGAGCAATCCAAAGTGCTGCCTTGTTTTTGATATTAATCCAGTTTCTTATTTTTGATCTAATTCTTGTTCTTATCCATCCAGTTCTTTGTTTTTGAAGTTATTCTGATTTTGAATCCTTCTCCTTGGTTCTTAGCTAACATGCTATCTTGCATCCGTGACAGTTAGTCTCAATCATAAGATTGAATATACATCTGCTTATTGAAACATGTTGATTTTCAAGTAAGAAATATCACCATAAATCATTGTACTTTATCAATGGTACAAAGTCAACCAAAACAAAGATAAGCAATCAAATAAAAAAAAATTAGCAATTCTAATTTGGCTAAAATTCTCACAACATTAAGCAGAGGTTTAATAAAAGTGAAGTACCTAGTTTAGTAGCAATAGCCCTTGTGGTAACCTGGTGTCATATTATAATTGCTTATAGTATATAAAAACTAATCAAAATATATAATATGTTCATAAATTATAGTGTGTATTAGAATGATTAATAAAATAAATTAAACAGAGTTGATATAAGAAACTTTATTTTGATTTTTTTGATTTATTTTTATTATGGTATTTAAAATTTATAAGACCTAAATTTTTAATATGAAATCTGTAGAGGAGATTAGAGTCTAAAGATGAAAAATTAAACTACTAAGAGAATTATTTGGAGGGATGAAAGTAAGATATGGACAAATGAAGGTAAGGAGTGAAGATCTTCATTTCCATTAGTTGATAGTCATGTCCAATAGGCTTTGAGTAAGCTGTCTACAACGAGAATAAGGATTTTGGCAACTTAAGAGAAAGTATTCAAAAATCAAAAGCCAAGGTTAAAAAGCTTATTTTTTGTATTACAATTTTGGTATAAAAATCAAGAGATTTAGAATTTTTATAAAAGAAGAATAGATGCTTGAAATTAAAGTATATAAATCATATCTATTATCACTTTTTTGAAGATACAAGGAATTATATGGAAGCTTTTGGAGATAGAGATGTGCAATTAGAGAGGTGATTTTAAGACCTACATTTTGCATAGAGGAATTATTACATATGGAATTTGGAAGAAAGAGATATTAAAACTTGAAGATAGTAGATTGAATTCTAATGCAGTAAGTTGACTAATTTGTTGATAGTGATAATTTCTACCATATCTTGAGCTTCTAGACAAATTTTTATCTAAATTTTTTTAAAAATATGAATTATTACATTGAAAAGCTATACACCAAATTTTTATGGCATTTGAACATTTAGTTTGTGAGATATGAAGAATTTAACATGCAAGTACTTACAAATAAGGATATGAAGCTATTGTTAGGATTTTGGTAACATCTAAAGATCAATAATAAATCAATAGTTTAAATTTGTTGTAGTAGTTGTTAAGAATATATCAATACTTCATATAAAATTTGAGTACTTATCGATAGAAATATGAATTTTTAAAGTTCAAGAAAAAATATTTTTTTAAAGATTAATGAAGGATTTAGTATATTTTTCTATATTTTGGAGATTCTAGAGTACTTGAGGCTTGTGTGTTTGATATAATGGCCTTTTTTAGAGACAAATTTATATAAATTTGGAGTTTTTTTAATCTATCTTAACACTTGATAAAGAAATTAGTCATAGCCAAAAGCTTAGTGCTTTTTTAAGGCAAATTCTCTCTACTCTGATATTGGGATAGCCATCTATAGTCTACAAGTCCATGCCTTTATATTTGAAAGAAATAAATCTACTTTCCATGAAAGAAGGAGATTTTATGTTTCAATTTTTGCTTCTTATAGCTACAAATTATAAGAGGTAATTTTCAATATTAAATATATTTATTTATAATGCTTATTTAATATATAAGTATTTAGTGAAATAAGATAAATATCAACAATTTAAGTATGGATATAGATTCAACCCTTGATACAAATTATTGCCATAACAAATAATATGATACATCTTTTGAAAAAATATCATAGCAAAAGAAAGTTCATCACTTTTAATAAAGACTAAAAAAATAGATGAACTATAGAAGTAAAAGAAAGTAATTTTATTAGATTTAATTGAATTTATTAGTCCTATATAAATAAATATTATTTTATATTTAATATTGCTAAGATAGCATATTCAAATAACAAGCATGTTATTTGAAAATCTTAATATGTAACAAAAGTATTTTATATATCTTTGGCATATATAACAAGTCTAACAAAAATAACCTTATATAAAGTTAAGAATATTTAAATAAAAGTAATAGTTTTAAAAATTATTAATAAATTGATATATATATATATATAATAAAATATTTTATAAATCAAATAGCTTTTAATAACCACTTTAAAGTTCTTATATTATGGACTCTACTTAATTAGATGAAATATTGATAAAATTTGGCAAGATAATCTATCAAAATTATATCTATTTTTTAAATATATTTTAGTAGAAAGTAAATTTCTAAACTTGATATGTAGGTAGAAAGTTAAAAAAAATCTTACATGCTAAAAAAGATATTATAATTATCATTGAGTCTTCTTATTGCACTCTAAAAGTTGTGTTGGAGTAGTCTTAGGAGAAACTATAAAAAAGATATGTAGATTAATTTATTTATTAATTTATTAATTTTATTATTAATTAATATAAATATTTTAAATATTTTATATAGTAAAAATTTATAAAAAATAAAAAATATCAAATGCCAATAGTAAGCTTAAAAAAAGTCTAAAATATTTCTAATATTATCATATCCTACTTGCATCTTTTGAAAATATTGTGTATGTTTAATTTGCAAAAAAACTATGTTTCTAATATTTTTTATATAATCCTTATATCTAATAGATAATATATGTATGTGAAAAAGACATTAATTTGGATAAAACTTAAAAGACAATATACTTTTATGTCACTTAAGAAGAAATGAAGTAAACAAAAAAAACATAGATATAAGTTAAAACAAAATTAGAATGACTATTACCAAATACAAAGAAACTAAAGAGTCTTGAATCAAGACTAGATGCAAGAAAGATATTGATAAGATTGAGAAGGGTCTCATTCTTGCCTCCATATATACTAGCTACTAAAAAGGCTTTGTAGAAGCTTCTTAAGAACTACAAGACTTATGGCCTAAGTCAAGTTATAGGTTGTTTCTAATGTGGCTTTTGAAAAGTTAAAAAATTTTAAGACAAGTCTTGATAGCCATATGATATATCTATAAGAATCCAAAGATTTAATTTGTATCTAATAAGCTTTTACAAAGTTTCCTAAAGAAGATATTATTTATCTAACATATTCTATCTATTTTATATTATTTCTATTTATTTCTATTTATTTAAATAATATTGACATATATTATAGTATATATTTATTTATAAAAATATAAATTTTTTTCAATCACTAAGTTAATATTTTATAGATAATAAAACTTCATTTTTCACTAGAAGAAATTATAAATTATCTCAGCATGCTTTAAGATACTATGAAAGATAAAATTTGAAAAAAAAAAATCAAAGGCAATATAAATTAGCTTAGATACATATAAACTAATTAGCTTATTTTAAATCCTTTGTAAAATATCAAAACCACCAATGTTAAAAAATATTTTAGACACAATATTGATGATTAGTATTAAATTACTATTAAGATTATTCAATGAGTACATTTGTATTTGTTACTTTAAAGAAATCTCATTATTGTACTTTATATTATAAATATATAATATATAGCAATATAATTATTGGTAAAAAATAATTTTATATATATATTTTAAAAAAAAAACTATTTTAATTACTAGATAATCATCTAGAATATACATTATAGAAAATATAAGATTTTCTTAAAATCCATAGATATAAGTCTCATGAAGTTTGGCTACAATTACTATAGTTCTATCAATATAATAGAAACTTGATATAATTAATAAGAAAATATCCAATAATAAATAATTAAAATAAATAAATATTATATTTAAAATTTAACATGTGTATAATATTAAAAAAATAATTATAACTATTTATTTATATAATGTATTAATTAAAAATCACAAGAATTTAAAAATAAAAATAAAAAATTTGTACATTTTATTAGAAATTTTAAAACATAATAATTATAAATTTTCTTTTAAAGATATATTTAGATACTATAAGTTGTACTTATAGAATACTTCTTAAAACTCTATTCTTTGTATTCTCCTATCTATATTTTTGCTTATTAGAAGCTCTCTACATTATCATCTAGCCTATTTGTGCACCACTTTCATTTGCAATATTTATCTCTTTCTTATGTTATTATTAAAAATAATATTATTTATTTATTTTTACTTTTATAAAAACTTTTTTGATATAACTCCTCATAATTTTAGCTTATCAATATCAAAAAGACTTATGCTCTCATCTTCTAGTATGAATATAAATAAAAATTATAAAATAAAAATAAAAATAAAAAAATGATATTAGCAAATAGTATATAGAATAATCAATGATAATACTTCTTTGCTTTCTATTAAGTCTAAATAAATTTTGTAACAATGCTCACATCTAATATTAATAGATAACTTTAAAAGAATAAAAATATCTAAAAATAGAATATTATCTTGTATCTATATTTTTAATTAGAATCCCACATCTCCACAAGTTTGATTATTTTCTTATTGATTATTGCATGCTACTACATTGAACCTATTTTAAAGCTTTTTAATATTGCGTATTTGATATATTATAATTATAAGAAATTATTGATAAATTTATTAAAATAAAATTTTGATAAGAAATTATTATAGAATATATGGTCATGTTCAATAATATACATGATCTAATATGAATAATTTCATTAGAATTTAACAATAGTGTTTGCTCAAATCTCAACAATTGTTAGATTTATTACCAATTAGTGACCAATGTTGGTCTATATTTTGCAATTTTTCAACCTCTCCTTTAACTTCATCTAAAGGCACTTTAAAAACTAATTCTATAAAAAGTGATATTATAAGTATAATTCAAGATAAAATCACATTGCAATATGGCTGAATATGAGGCCAAAAATAATTCTTTTAAATCTTTTTTCTTCATATAAACATACTTTGAATCTTTGAAGCTAAAAGTAAAATTAATATCAAGCTAATTGTTAATTCCTTAGCACTTGATAATAGAATGTAGATTGATACAATGAACATGAAATGACCTTAATTATATTAGTCTTTAAATTAGTTGCATCCAAATAAGTAAGTCTATAATTATCTTATGATCTTGTCTTTATACTAGATTTGATTCTTAAAATTATTTTCTATTCAAGAAGTATTTAGTGGATATATTAATAGATTTATAAGTCAAAATTTTATTTGGTGTCTTTTTAGCTTTTTACAAAATAAGTACCAAAAATATTATTAGGGCTTTAAATGAGCCTTACATATGCTTTTGAATTTGTTACTTGGCCAAAGAAAATTTTATTTATATTAATAGAAATATTAAACTATAGCAATAATTTTAAAGTAATCTACTATAGTAATATTAATTATTATTAATAAATTTTGTACAAACACTTGTTTAATAATGTAAAAATATTTTCAAAGATAATGTGTTCTTAAAGTGTAGACTAAAATTTAAATAGGAAATTTCTTACCTTGGTATTTTTGGATCTTTATTATAGCTTTTAATATAAAAGCTCTTTTGATAAGATTCTTTTTTATATGTCTAATTTCAAATTGTTGTTAAGATTGTGACATATTTGAAATAAGTATCTTTTTAAGAAACTTCTTTTCAACTATACAAACTTAAAAGGAATCTTAGGTGAGTTCTTATTGAGACTATTTCTTAATAATTGACTTTTCAAATGTACCAATTTCATATAAAAGCATAATTGCTTTTATAAATTTTTTCTTAGTTGATTTTTAAAAGTATCTTTTAATAGACTTCTAAGTTAATTTTTAGACAAATTTCTTAACAAATATTAAGAACATACACTTTAGAAATTCACAAAATTTTCTAGAATATTTTAGATGTTCTTGAGTTAATGAAAGTTGGTTGAAAAGCTTCCTAGTTGGTGAAAGTAGCTCAAGAAGCTTTGTAGTTAGTGGAAGGAATTCAAAAATCTTCGAAGTTGGTAGAAGAAGCTTGAGAAGCTTTCTAGTTAGTAGGAGTTACTTGAGAAGCTTTTTAATTTGATGAAAGCTGCTCAAAAAGTATCCTAGACAAAGAAATATATAGGAGTCAAGATTGAAGAGTTCTTTAGCCTTGACAATGCATCTCTTAGAATTATAGCTCTCTTTTCTTGATATTGTTTGTGTATTTATCTAGTCAATTCAAATTTTTGTTGGTTTCTTCTTGAAATCTTGCTTTGGTTCAAGTCTCTTATTTTATATTTTCATATCCTTGACAGTTTATTGAAACTTTATCTTAAATATCAAAGTTGGATCTTTCTTATTAGAGAGTTGATTATCTCTCTTCTTGAAGGTATATCAACACTTTAGAGGTTGCGGATTATATTCCTCTGAATTGATATTTTTTCATCACAATATTGGAGTTTTATTCTTTTTATGAGAGAGTGGATTATCCTTCTCTTTGAAGGTCTTAAAGTATTTTAGAAGTTGCGGATTACCCTCCTTTAAATTGATATTGTCTTCTTATACTTTTTTTTTTTTTTTTTTTTTTTTTTAGAATGATTGGAGGTCAAGACATTAATATGACCAAATCTTTTGAGTCCAAGTCAGTTACTATTATAAATATTCTTATTATATTATTTGCTAGAATTATAGAGATTAAAGAGATTTTTGCAAAATTTTATAATAACATAACATCTGAAGTATCACAATCTAGATTGCATCCACTTCCAACTTCTATACTTGAGGATGCAGTACTACTTATGCTATGCCAAAGAAATCCACTGGTTTACCAATGTAAGGAGCCTTAAGTTAGTCTTCCAAAAAAATATGATGGTACGAGTTCAAAGTTTCAAGGATTTATCAACCAAATTCAATTGATAACAATTCTACAACCTAATACTTATTTGACAAAAGAATCACAGATTAGATTGATTGACACTTTGCTTATAAAATAAGTATTATTATAATTTGTTCCCTTCTTTGAAAAGAGATCATCAATTTTGAACAACTTTGAAGTTTTTATAGAAGAGTTTGCGGAAACATTTAGAAAATATGACAAGATTCATTGGATAATAGCTAAGATTTGAACATTGCATCAAAAGACATACTTTGCAACAATATATGCATCAAATTTTAGGCAACTAGCATGCGACATCAATTAGAATGAAAATGCCTTAATGATTCAATTCTATTGAGGATTAAGAGATGATTTAAAAGATTTGTTATTGTTACTTTTGGATCTAAAATTGTTCAATAAAGCCATCAACCAAGCCGCAAAATATGATAATTGATTATTTCAATGTTGAAAAAATCATCATTCATGGATTTCAGTAAGACAATATACAATCCAACATATTCTTGTTATATTAGCAAGCATTCTGAATTCACATTTAGAAATAAAAGATATGCAACTTGATATAATATGTTTTAAATCTCTTAGTTTATAAAAAAAAAAACATTGGATGGAAGAAGGTCTATGTCTATATTGTAGCAAGGAAGCTAGAAGGTTGGAAATTGTCAAAAAAAAAAAATCAATACATCACTAAAATCAAAAAATTAATTATTTAAGAAAATAAAGATGTTCAGTCACAATAGGGACCATGCGGCTAGACAATTCAATATTGCAAAACTATTCAAGTTTCTCTCTTTTTACTCAATCTACTTATTATTTTATAATTCTTTTCTGCTTTGGCTCTCAAAAGCTTTAAACAATTGCCTTGTTGGATTTGGGGGCATATGCTTGTTTCATAGAAGAAGCATTTGCTAAGCTTCATAAAATTCTTTTAGTACAAAAATCCAAATATGTTCATATAGAAGTGATAAATGGATGGTCTTTATCCTTTGGTTCATAAAACTACACCTATAAAGTATCATTTAAAGATCATAGAAGCTAAATTGTATTCAATATTATTAATACTCCAAATCTTATTATTTTTAGATTTTTTTGGTTGATAAATTATAATTCATCTATAGATTGGAGGTCACAAAGAATAATATTTTCAATAGAAGTTTCTATAAGAAAACTTCATAAAAAGTCAAAAATTGGTAAGCCTTTATTTGCTAGAGCAAGGGCTTTTATAAAATTGGCTAAAGAAAGTACATCATTTGTTATTTATGCAATTCCAACTAAAAAAGATGTGACTTCATTGGCAAGTATTTTAGAGTAGTATAACAAATTTTAAGATGTTTTTTAGAAGAAGAATATTGATATATTATTAAAGCATCAACCATATAATTATACTATAAATCTTTAAGAAGGAATGCAACTATCTTTTGGCCAAATTTATAATCTTTTTTAAAATAAGCTTTCAAAATTAAAGGATTATATTGATGAAAATCTTACAAAGAACTTTATCAAGCATTCAAAGTCTCTAGCAGATACATTTATATTCTTTATGAAGAAAAAGGATGGTTCCTTGCATATATATGTTGATTATTAGAATTAAATAAGATAAAAAAAAAAAAATCATTATCCACTATTATTAATCTTAGGACTTTTGGAAAAACTTAGCCAAGCCAAGATCTATATTAAGATAGATCTTTATGGAGCATACAACTTGGTATGGATCAAAGAAAGAAACAAATAGAAGATCACATTTTAGATAAGATATGGACATTTTGAATATAATGTCATGTCCTTTGGACTAATAAACACAACTGCTATCTTTCAGTATTTAATAAATAATATCTTTTAAGAACACTTAGACAAATTTAAAGTGATCTATCTTGATGACATCTTGATCTACTCAAAAAATCTAGAAGAATATAAGAGATATATAAAGTTGATATTACAAATGTTGAAAGATATAAGTTTGTATGTCAAGTTAAAAAAATGTATATTTCATCAACCAAAGATGGAATTTTTGGAATACATTGTATCTATTGAGGGTTTGATGATGGAATTTAAGAAGGTAGAGGCGGTTATGCAATGGACTATTCTAAAGACTATCAAAGATATATAATATTTTTTTGGATTTGTTGACTTCTATTAGATCTTTATCAAAAATTATTCTCAAGTTGCCATTCTTCTTACTTGATTCAAAGGCAATGACAAGTTAAAATAGGGGCTTCAAGTAGAGAAGAAATTCCAAGACTTCAAGTCAATGTTTATCATAGTCCCAATTTTAATACATCTAGACTTTAAAAAAGCATTCTACATGGAAATCAATACTTCAAATTTTGCACTAAGGGCTGTATTTTTTTAAATAGATATAGATGATAAATCCCATCTTGTTATATTTTATTTTCAAAATTTCTTTGTTGTTGAAATTAATTATTAAGGACATATACTTTGAAGCATTAAAAAACCTTCTAGAATATTTTAGAAGCTTTCTCAGTGAGTGAAAGTTAATTGAGAAGCTTCTTAGTTGGTAAAAGTAGCTTGAAAAGCTTCCTAATTAGTAGAGGAAGCTCGAGAAGCTTCCAAGTTAATAGAAAGAGCTCAAGAAGCTTCCTAGTTAGTAGAAGCTACTTGAGAAGCTTCTTAGTTTGATAGAAATTGTTCAAAGAGCATCCCAGATAGGAGTATATATAGGAGTCAAGGCTAAAGAGTTCTTCAGTGTCAACAACATATCTTTTAGAATTCTAGCTCATCTTTCTTGATATTATTCATGTATTTATCTAGTTAATTCAAATTCTTATTGGTTTTTTCTTGAAACTTTATCTTCATTCAAATCTATTGCTCTATGTTCTTGTATCCTTTACAATTTGTTAAGAGTGATCTTATCTTTAAAATCAAAGTTGCATCCTTTTTGTTAAAGAATGAATTATCTCTCTTGTCAAAGGTATACCAATGCTTTAGAGGTTGCAGATTATCCTCCTCTAAATTGATACTTTCTTCATTATAATATTAGAACTTTATCTCTCTTATAAGAAAATGGATCACCTCTCTCCTTTAAGATCTTAAAGCATTTTAGAGATTGCAGATTATCCTTGTGTAAATTGATATTGTCTTCTTATAGATTCAATTCTTCTTTCTCTTAGAATGGCTTGAGGTCAAGACATTAATATGATTGAATCTTTTAAATCCAAATTAAATACCATTATAAGTACTTTTAGTATTTTATCTGCTAATATTGCAGATATTGAAAGGATTGTTATAAAACTATATAACAATACAACATCCAAAGTACTACAATCTAGATTGCACCCACTTCCAACTTCTGTGCTTAAGAATATGGTAGTACCTATGCTATATTAAAGAAATCCACCTGTTCAATTACGTAAGAAGCCTTGAATTAATCTTTTGGAGAAATATAATGATAGGCGTTCAAAATTTTGAAGATTTGTTAACCAAATTTGATTGATAACAATTCTATAACTTGATACTTATCTAACAAAAGAATCACAAGTTGGATTGGTTGGCACTTTGCTTATAAGATAAGTATTATCATAATTTTCTCCCTTGTTTGAAAAGAATTAACCAATTTTAAGTAATTTTAAAGTTTTTATGGAAGCATTTGCATAAATATTTGGAGAACATGATAAGACTTATTAGACAACAACTAAGATTTGAGCATTGCATGAAGATGCATGCTCTGCATCAATCTATGTATCTAATTTTAGATAATTAGTGTGTAATATCAATTGGAATGAAGAAGCTATAATAAGCCAATTCTATTGAAAACTAAGAGATGATGTGAAGGATTTATTATTATTACTTCCGAATCCACAATTACTCAATGAATCCATTAGCCAAGTTGTAAAATATGATAATCGACTATTTCAATGTCATCAAGAATACCGTTGTCGTAGTAGAGAAAATTTGTCTTAAAAAAGCACTGGGCTTGTGGCTGCCACTAATTACTCAACCAAGATTCAAGTATAATAAAAACCTCCAAATTTATATAAAGTCTCCTTCATAGGGCTATTACATCCAATACACAAGTCTTATTTCACCAAACCATTCAAAACATAACAAATGCTTTAAAATCCTCATTCCCCCGTAGAAAGAGAATTTTTTCCAAATTTTAACAATCCACAACTTTTAATCCAACTGTCCAAATTCACTCTAAATTTATATAAAGTACTAATGTATTATTCACAACTAACACTACAAATTTCTATTGCCGATTCATTACCAATTTTTAGATATTGCCAAAACCCTAGTAGTAGCTTCAAATCCTTGTTTACAAATACCCATGTACTAAATTCTTCATATCTCACAATCTAAAAGTTCAAATGCTATGAAACTTTGATTTATAGCTTTTTAGCATAATAATACACCTTTTTAAAAAGTTTAAAACAAAATTCGTCCAAAAAACTGAAGATATGGCAAACCTCATCACTATCAACAAAATGGCCTATTTATTGCCTTGGAATTCAATCTGTTGTCTTTGACTTCCAATATCTCCTTTTTTAAAACTTCAATTGTAATAATTCTTCCACACCAAGTGTAGAGCTTGAAATCATCTCTCTAGCCGCACCTCCCGATTTCCAAAAGCTCTCATAAAACTCCTCCAATCCTCAAAAGAGTGACAATAGATACAATTTGTACATCCTAAATTCAAGTGCCTATTCCTTCCTCATTAATACCCCAAATCCCTCAATTTTTATACCAAATTTGTAGCCTAAAAAACAAGTTTCCTAATCCTAGTCTTTGATCTTTAAATGCCTTCCTTGAAGTTGCCGAAACTCTTGTTAAGGTTGCGGGGAGCCTCCTCAAAGCCCATTGGGCATGGTATTTGACCAATAGGGATGAAGTTTTCCATTCCTTGCCTTCATCCGACCATGCCTTCATTTCATCCCTCCCAATTAGCCTCCTACTAGCTTAAATTTTCATCCTTAGGCTCCCACCTTCTCTCAATGCTTCATACTAAACATTTAGATCTATGTTATTTAAATCCCATTACCAAACTAAGTAAAAATCTAAAATAAATTTTCTTATATCAACTCCCTTTAATTTATTTTACTAATAATTCTAATACATATCTAAATCTATAAACATATTATGCATTTTGAGTGGATTTTACATACTATAAGCAATTACAATACGACAACATTCATAGGCTTCAGCAAAACAACACGCAATCTAACATATTCTTGCTTTATTGATAAGCATTTTGAATCTACACTTAGAAGTAGAAGACATGCAACTTAATGTAATACATTTTAAACCTCTTAGTCCATAAAAAAAAGAAGCATTGGATGAAAGAAGATCTATACATGTATTGTGGCGAGGAAGACCATAAGGTTGACAATTTCCTAAAAAAATAAAATTGATATATTATCAAAATTAAGACTATAATTATTCAAAAAAAATGACAATGTTTAGCCATAGTAGGGACCGTTTGGTTGGACAATCCAATATTACAAAACTATTCAAGTTCCTCTCTTTTTACTCAATCTACTCGTTGTTTTATAAACCCTTTATATTTTAGCCTTCAAAAGCTTCAGACAACCACTTTATTGGATTCAAAGGTGTCCACTTGTTTCATAGATGTGACACTTACTAAATTTCATAAAATTCCTTTAATACAAAAATCCAAATCTATTCATGTAAAGGTAATAGATGGACGACCTTTATCCTTTGGTAGTGTCACCTATGAAACCATGCCTATAAAAGTGCTATTCAAAGATCATAGAAGCCAAATTATATTCAATATCATTAGGGCTCTTTCAAATTTTGTTATTCTTGAATTGTCATGATTAAAAAAGTATAATCTGACTATAGTAGATTGAAAGTTGCAAAGAATAATATTTTTAATAGAAATTCTTATTAAAAAAAATTATAAAAAGCTATAAATTAGCAAGCTTTTATTTGTGAGAATAAGAGCTTTTATAAGATTGACCAAAAAAAGTATATTATTTGTTATTTATGCAACTCTAATTAAAATAAATATGACTTCATCGACAAGTATTTCAGAGTAGTATAGCAAATTTTAAGATGATTTTCAAAAGAAGAATACTGATATATTATCAAAGCACCAACCATATAATTGTGCTATAGATCTTCAAGAAAGAACGCAACCATCTTTTAGACCAATCTATAATCTTTTTTAGAATGAGCTTTTAGTGTTAAAGGATTATATTGATGAAAACCTTATAAAGAATTTCATCAAGCATTCAAAATCTTTAATAGATGTATCTATACTTTTTGTGAAGAAAGATGGTTCCTTACATATGTGTGTTGATTATTGAAAATAGAATAAAATAACGATAAAGAATTGTTATCTATTACCATTAATCTTAAGACTTTTGGAACAACTCGGCCAAGCCAAGATCTATATTAAGATAGATCTTTGTGGATCATACAACTTGGTATAGATCAAAAAGAGAGATGAATAGAGACCCCATTTTGGACAAGGTATAGACATTTTGAATATAATGCCATGTCTTTTGGACTAATAAATACATTCACTACCTTTCAATTTTTAATGAATGACATCTTTTGAGAGTACCTAGACAAATTCATTGTGATGTATCTTAATGATATCTTAATCTACTTGAAAAATCTGGAAGAACATTAGGGGCATATCAATTTGGTATTACAAAGGCTGCGAGATATAGATTTGTAAGCTAAACCAGAGAAACGTGTATTTCACCAACCTTAGATAGAATTTTTGGAATACATTGTAAGTACTGAAGGTTTGACGATGGATCTCAAGAAGATAGAGGTGTTTATATAATGGGCCATTTCAAAGATTGTGAGAGATATACAATATTTTATTAGATTTAATTACTTCAACCTGATCTTCATGAAGAATTACTCTCAAGTTCATGCCTTTCTTATTCAATTGGCATATAAGAACAAGTTAGAATGAGGGCCTTAAGCAGAGAAGGCATTCCAAGACCTCAAGATGGCATTTACTACAGCTCCAATCTTAATAAATCCAAACTTTACAAAAGTATTTTACATAGAGATTGATGCTTTGGATTTTGTACTAAAGACTATACTTTTATAAATAGATATAGATGATAAATTCTATCCTATTATATTTTTTTTTCAAAAATTCTTTGCTGTTGAAATTAATTATAAAATCCACAATAAGGAGCTTCTTACTATTGTGGATTCTTTTTATGAATGGTGTCATTTTTTCAAAGGAGCAATACATCTTGTAATTATATATATAGATCATAAGAACTTGCATATTTTATGTCAACTTAGATTCTTAATTGCCACCAAGATTGATGGAATATGTCACTATTTTGATTTAACTTTGTTATTATTTATCAACCTACGAAGCAACAAGGATTTTATGATGATTTATTGAGAAAATCATATCTGGTATCAAAGATAGAAGAGGCAGCATTTGATCAAGAATATCCAATTTTATTGAAATCGGAACAGTTTTGTCTTTGTGTTACTATTACATCATTACCTATTGATTTTAGTTTCCTGAATGAGGCACATTGTCATGTTGTAGTTCGACTACCATATAAAAAATTATATATATATATATATATATATATATATATATATATATATATTATAATTTATTATATACTTAAGTAAAAGCTATAATAGTAGTTTTTATTGATTACAAGATGTGATTAGGTTATTAATTTAGAAAGAATCTATCTAAGAAGATTATAATTGAGGTTTATATAACGTTATTTTTTTTTATAGTAATTTTGAGATTGATTTTATATTAATAATAACTTATATATATCTTAAGTCATCTTTGCTAGACATTGGTGATCCTTAAGATCTTATTTATTTCTTTTATTTGATATTTAGAATATATATTATATAAATCTTATAAAAAAAAAGGATTAAAAAGAGATTTTTAGTGTGAAAGGAGGTAACTAGGCCATGTATGTAGATGAATGGAGATGGATGATAGAAGTCTCTATTCCTATTAGCCAAAAATTATGCCCAATGGACTTCAAGGAGGTTGTCTAAGGATTTATTAGGGATAAGTGTTTGTTTTTTGGAAGGAGTCAAAAATCAAAGGCTAGGATCAATAAGTTTGGATTTTTAAATATGGTTTTGATACAAATTTTACATGATTTGGATTTTTTATAAAAGAGATATAGGCACTCAAAATTAGGGTATTGAAATTGTACCTATTGTCACTCTTTTAGATATAACTTGCACATATAAAAAAATAGTAGAAAATTAGTGATTGAGATTGAAAAGAACACTTTTTTGGCTACCTTTTTTATATACAGCTTGATGAAATCTAAGCTAGAATGAAAGAGATACTGAGAGTTGAAGTTAGTATTTGTAAGCTAAGGGCAATAAGTGACCCTGCTTAACTAGTGGTAATATTTTAAGCTATATCTTAAATAATTTGATAGATTTTTGGTTCAAAATTTTTAAGAGTATATATGTTTATATAACAAGACTATGTGGAAAAAGTTTATATCATTAGAATTATATCTACTAGGATTTTTAAGATATTGGATGATTAAAAGCAAATTTATAGTTGATTCTTTCTTGTAATAAAAGATAAGTAGATTATCTATACTTTGAAGAAAATTTTATAAAAATTGAATGATTGAATCAAGAGTTATTGAATCCTAGAATTTGAGAAGAAATAAATCTTTACGGGTGAATAAGATTTTGAAAGGTTTAGTAGAAATTTGAACCTTTTTGTATAAACCTACTTAAATACAAAGGATTTTATTGATAAAAATTATCTTTTGTAATATCTTTGTGTTATTTGTTCTTTTTATTAAGAATAAATCACTTATTGAATTCTTGCCAATAAATTTCAAGTAAATTCTCCACACCCAGATACCTAGTGTATTCCTAGATAGAAAATCATGCCATACAATAGCATGTTACAACCACTAATGATGCTTTGGCCTTGAATGTCAAGCATCGCTTGAAAAAAAATATTGACAAATTCAAGCATGAGGAAGACCTTCTATACTTTAAAGAATGTTTATATATCCTAGAAGGACCAACACAATTACACATTCTTCAATTTTTCCATGTTTTTCCAATTGCAAGTCACTTTAGATTTAATAAGACCTTGGAACTTATTTCTCGATATTTTTAATAGCCTCAAGTATAGAAGGTGGTGAAGGATTTAATGCTCTCTTGCAACATTTATTTAAGGTCCAAAAATCCTAGATATTGCCTTTATAGATTCTTTCAACCTTTACTTGTTCTAGGATGGTCATGGTCTTCTATCTTGATAGATTTCATTATAGACCTACCACCATCCAATTCATTAGACGGCATCCTTGTGGTAGTTGATCAATTCACAAAGATGGCTCATTTTATTCCTTACAAAAAGACTATATCTAGTAAAGAAACAGCAAGGCTCTTTTTTGACAACATATATTAATATCATGGCCTATTAAATGATATTATATCTAATTGAGGATTCTAATTTATATCTAAATTTTAGAGATATCTTTTTGAAATATTAAAAGTAAATATTTTATTTTTTTTGACTTTCTATCTTCAAATTGATGACCAAACAAAACAAGTTAACGAAGTTTTGGAGTAATATTTATGATACAGCATCAACTATAAAGAAGACAATAGGATTTTATATCTACCATTGGCAAAATTTGCATATAATAATATTGCTCTTACCTTAACTCAACAAATACCGTTTTACTCCAACTATGGATATTATCCAAAACTTGATCTATAGAATATACGAAAGAACAATAATCCAACAGTTGAAGGATTTGTGAAGCATCTATCATAATACCAAACAATCTTGAAGCTTCTATTGCAAATAACTCAAGATGCTTACAATGCATCTACAAATAAATTCAAAAATCAACCGCCTATTTTTTAGATTGGAGATAAGATATGGCTTCTTCAACAAAATATCAAAACCAAGTGATTATGCAATAAGTTGGATTATCAGAGATTAGAACCATTTTCTATCTAGAAGCAAATTAATCCAATAGCAAATCGCTTAGAATTACCATCTTCTATGAAAATATATCTAGTTTTTTATGTTTCTTTTTTAAAACCTTATAGAAAGTTATATATTTTGAAAAGAATACAGTATTTGCTGCCTAGTATCAAAATCAAAGACCATGAAGAATACAAGGTTGAAAAGATATTTGATTCATGGCAAAGGTAGAGCAAATTAGAATATCTTGTTCATTAGCAGGGCTATGATATTAATGAGTGCACATAGGAACTAGCCAATGTGAAGATAAAATTTACTCTTCAATCCAAATTATAAGGCAGCCTCAATTAAGAATTGCTTATAAATTGTGGTGTAAAATATAAGTAGCAATAAACAAAAATGAAGGAAAAGAACAACACCAAGTAAGTGAAATATGTGCAATTAAGTAATTGCATACTATAAAACTAGTCACAGTTTATTTACTAGATTTTTATTTAATAAAAAATAAATTAGAAAATAAAAATTATATTTTTAAGTAGATAATTTTTTTTATCTTTTCAATGATATAAAAAATATGTAAATCTAAGTTACTATGAATAAGTTATGATGATTCAAAGTTAAAAGATAAATAATAAAAAAATTAAGTGGAAATTTTTTACCTCAATGGTAATTTGTTAAAAGGTCATGAGTTCGAATCTCACCAAGGCTCACAAGTAGTGTATATGGGTGTCTTAGAGAGGCTACAAGGCCTTAGTCTTATCCTCCTATGTATATTTAAGGTGCCGCAACCTGTATGGAACTTGTGCACCTCCCTTCCTACAAGGACTACACTAGCTACTGGTCCTCCTATTTTATACTAGTAGAACTAATAATTTTGCATTTTTGACTTCACCATGGTATTTAAAAACACCATATTAGCATAGGAACCTTGTATGGACTTCAAATCTTGCTCCATTTCTTCATAATGGCTCCTAAGGTAGTAAAACTCATTTTTATCAAAGTCTTTAAAATTTCTCTAAAAATTCTAAATAAATTCTAAATAAATTCTAAAAATCACTATAATATTTTTAAGGTGATAATATCAATTTAAGGCTATTTTATTCTACTTTGGAATTTTTTTATAATAATAAAATCAATAAAAATCAACTCAAAATCTTATTTTCTACACAAATAATTAAAAAGATATGAGATTTCTTTCTCATGCTTCTTCTATCTATTAAATAATATTTATAAGTTTTTAATGAGTAATATATGTGGATAGAAGGCTAATATAGACATTGGTCTTAATAAATAATTTTTAATATTTAATAATAAGTAAAAATATTAAATCAATTAAAATAATTGCCTCTAAGACTTACCAAGATTCAATTTTTGTAACTTTCTTTCAAATAAGATTTTTAAATTTATAAATATTTCTAAATTCTAATAAATACTTAAATAGTCAAAAAGATTCTCTAACCATAGTATGTGTATAATTACATGACTTAAGACTATATTTTTAACCAATCTACCAATTAAGATCCATTGGTGGAACTTATAGCCAAAAATCTTGCCGATGTATTTCAAAAGGTACAAGAATTTTATAGATTCTATTTCTACAAATCCAAACATGTTCAATGATAATTTCTTGATAAAAATTGGATTCGAGGAATATTCATAAGAAGAGAAGAGCTAAGCTAAAGCCTTCATCAATATACAGTCATTTGTTCTAAGATAGAATAGAGTGGTAGAAATAAATCAGTCATTATATTAAACCTTCAAGCATTGAGAAAATAAGATTTAGAAGATTCACTTATCACACAAGCTTCGAACAAATTAATACAATTTTCACAACTTTTAATAGAGCAAAGTGAGGATGATATATTTTAGCGCCAAGTATGACCTTGATTGGAGCCATTAGGAATAAGATTCAACCATGCAAATCTTGATTCCAATTCTTGAGCTTTAATAATATTGCTTGAGCTTGAAAAGGTGAATCTTTTTATAATTTAAATTTTATTTGGAAGATGTTTTGAAGGCCACAATAAAAGTCAGATCCTTGGATGGGATGTTTCAATAATAAAGATATTAGCTCAAGGCTACAGGCAATTTCTTTGAGGACCAGTAAAACCTATTGCCCAAGAATAAAAAATAAAATAATTTTATTAATACAATGTATCCTTAATTTTATATATATATAGAAAGGCTTTCAAAGATATGAATTCTTTTTGGAATTTGTCACTAGAGAAGGGGATGATATTAAGGATATATACTTTAGAGCTTCACAAAATCTTTTAGAACATTCTAAAAGCTTTTTGAGTTAATGAAAGTCGATTGTAAAACTTTTTAGTTAGTGAAAGTAACTCAAGAAGCTTTTTAGATAGTAGAAGGAGCTTGAGAAGCTTCTTAGTTAGTAGAAGGAGCTCAAGAAGCTTCCAAGTTGATAGAAAGAGCTCAAGAAGTTCCCTAATTAGTAGAAGCTATTTGAGAAGCTTCTTAATTTGATGGAAGCTGCTCAAAAATTATCGTAGACAAGAATATATATAGGAGTTGAGGTTGAAGAGTTCTTTAGTCTCAACAACACATTTCTTGAAGTTCTAGCTTATCTTTCTTGATGTTATTTATATACTCATCTAGTTAATTTAAATTCTTATTGGTTTATTCTTGAATCTTATTTTAATTCAAGTCTCTTATTTTATATTCTTGTATCCTTGATAATAATTATGAAATCCATGATAAATAGTTTTTTGTTATTATAGATTTTTTTCAAGAATGGCATCATTTTTTTGAAGGAATAATATATCCAATAATTATATACATAAATTATAAGAATTTAAAATATTTTATATCAACTTAGATTCTTAATCGCAATCAAGCTCAATAAAATATGTTACTATCTCAATTTAACTTTGTTATCTTTTATTGACTTAGGAAGCAACAACAATTGTCCAATACTTTATCAAAGAGATCATATCTTATACTAAGAATAAGACAAGTAGCATTTGATTAATTATATGCATTTTTTTGAAATTGGAGTAATTTTGTCTTTGCGCCACTATTACATCAATACCTATTGATTCTAGTTTGCTCGATGAGGTGTATGCTGCAACCACTAATGATGCTTTGGCCTTTGATATCAAGCATCGTCTTAATAAAAATGCTGACAAGTTTAAGCTTGAAGAAGACCTTCTATACTTTGAAGAATGTTTATATATCCCAAAAGGACCTACATAACTACGCATTCTTCAAAGTATAGAAGGTCTTCTATCTCGATGGATTTCATCACGGACCTACCGCCATCCAGTTCATTGAACAGTATCCTTGTAGTGGTTGATCAATTCATAAAATTGGCTCATTTTATTCCTTACAAGAAAATTGCTTCTAGTAAAGAAATAGCAAGGCTCTTTTTTGACAATATATATATATTGATATCGTGGCCTATATATCAAGGCTACAAAGTGAAATAGATGCATAAGTTAGTGAAAATATATAGAAAGAAATGATAAAATAGAAACAAGAAAATATATATATTCAAGAAGAAATTGGAATGGCTATTGTCAAAGATTAGAAAATACAAGAAATTCTTGAACTCGATTAGAAGCAAGAAAGGAATTGACAAGAATAAAAAAATGCTTCACTCTTGTCTCTATATATACTATTTATCTAAAAAATATGTGGCGGCCAATATGTATGATATGTGGCTAGCTTGTTGGCCAAGTTTCTAAGCTACCAATCACCTATAGATATATATACATAAAGATGATTTCATATCTATGAAGCTTCTAAGAAGCTTATCTTTAAGATATTATTAAATTAACTTATTTTTATCTATTTCTATTAATCTATATTAATTAAATAATTATTGGAATAAATCTTATGTTTGTGACATTACTCCCTCTTCTAAAGATAAGTTTCACAAGGAGCCATGATTACATGTTGAGGAAGTCTAAGATACGTCAAATTGTACTTAATACATATTTTGATCTTTGTTTCCTTTGAAGGTAGTTGATAGGTCCTTTCAACCATCAATAGTATCCTATACCAGGGCAAGAGGATCACTCTAATATTTGATCATTGTTGAGGCCTTCATAACTTCTTTCAAACAAAATATTTGGAATACCATCAAGAGTAGTTCCTATCTCTAAAAGTATCACCAAACATTGAAAATTTCTTCTAAGGTCATAATACCAAATATGTTGTATTTTACCATTAATTTGAGGAAGAATATATTGTTCCTTAGGATCTTCATCTCTATTTTGTCTTCTTGAAGGTTATGATAGTCGTAATATCTCGTCAAATAAATCAGCAAATAATGGCTTTTAAATTGAATTTGTTAGTTGTTGATCCTCCATCTCTTTAGCATAAATAAATTCAAGAAAATAGCAAATAATGATACAAGATAGAATGAAACATGTATAGAACCTGTTTTGCTTTATAGCAAAGATTTTTTTGATTCTTTATCTTAATTTTGACAAATATTATCAATGAAATGCATTGACTTTTGTTGATGTATTTATTAGATTCCTACATGGCTTCCATGTGTATTTAATAATATTATACTTGCACCAATATATAAGATATTTCAATCAATTTTGGCACCACCTTGAATCTAAAACCTCTTCTACCTCAAATTCTTCATTGTTGTCGACTACTATAGGAGGCGTTGGCATTTGTCTTATGCCTTATATATCTATTGTCTTGTATAGCTCAAATATTGTCACGTAGAATACAGGATGAATCTTCATAGATTTTGATAAGCATAATCTATAAGCAACTGGATTGATTTGTTCACAAATCAAAAAAAATTTAAGCTTAAAATAATCTAGCTTGTCGTAAGGACAAATAGTCTTGATATTATGATGAGATAATTATATCTTATTGCTTATATGGAATCAAGGTTGTTCCTTGTAATAGACAATTGCATTGATTTTTTGTCATTCTTGAGCTTTTTTTAATTGTGCATTTATTGTTGCATGTAGCTTTGATAACCAATTCGCCAAATCTTCTGCCGCAAGATTATCAGCTTTTGAAAAGTCAAAAGTATCAAATCATGAATGATAACCATAATTTGTAAAAAATAGAGTTTGTTGAATAGACAAATATACCAAATTATTATAAATAAATTCTACCAATGGCAAAAGAATTATTCAATCATCTTAATGATAGTTGATGGTACATCTCAAATATTGCTCAAAAACTTGATTTATTCATTTTATTTATCTATCAATTTGAGGGTAGAAAGTTGAAGATAGTTTTATATCCATCTTTATTATTGCAAAAAGGGTCCTCTAAAATCTTGATACAAATTGTGTTCCTCTATCTGATATAATATCCCTTGGTAATCTATGATAGCAATAGATATTATTAAGGAAGAATTTAGCTATTTTTTCACATATAATAGAATTCATATACTATACAAAATATACCATCTTGATAAAATAATCTACAATCTTGAATATAAAATCATATAAACTTGACTGTAAAAGATCTATGATAAAATCCATAGAAACAAAGGTTCAAGGTTGTTCTGGTACAGGTAATGGTTAAAAAAGTCTGTAAGGTTGGTGACAAGGAGTTTTTAATCTTGAACAAATGTCACATGACTGTACAAACTCTTTAATAGCCTTTTATATTTGAGAGCACCAAAAATCTCTTGATATTAGCTCCAAAGTCTTATTATATCCAAAATATCCTATCACAGGGAGGTTGTAATAAGCTTTCAGAGCAAATAGTTATATTGCTCCTTCTAGAATATGTAAGCATCCTTCGAAATAGAGTAGATTTTTCTTAAGCTCAAACTTGGAAGTATCATGAGACTTAGATAAATTATTCTTAATTTCATGGACAAGAAGGTCTAAGGACATACTTGATTAGATTTGCTTGAAAAAAGTTGAATTAACAGTTAGTATTGATTTCATTGCTTGAAGATGAAATTGCTCTTGCTTTAAGAAGATTATTATTTGTTGATCAAAAGCTGAATCTCCTTCTTTTTGTATAAGATAAGAACATCTAGAAAGGGCATCAAATACACCTTGTTGTTTTCCTAGCCGATAGGTGATAATAAATTTGAATCTTGACAAAGAGACACTCCAACAAGCTTAGCAACTATTCAATATACGTATTGATATGAAATATTCAAGGTTCTTATGATCCATATATACAATGACTAGACTAGAAGTGCTTTCAAGATAGTGACACCATTCTTCAAAAGAATCCACAATTATATTCAAAATATCCATACTTTGTTTGAAATACAGTCTTCTATTGATTACCTTCTTTTATATGCACTAGATTGTACATTCTTCTTAGATCTATTTTTATATAGATCTTAACTTGATTTAGTTGATCAATAAGTCCAGATATTCTATTGTTATATTCTATTGTTATATTCTATTGTTATATTTATAAAAAATATTTTATGAATAGCATATCCAGAAGAAAATGGGTGACCATCTACAACTTCTACATGTATAGGTTTAATTTTGTATATTGAAGATATTCCACAACTTTTGACAAATTCTTTATCTAAAAAATATCTAAGGCTCCTGAATCTAATAAGACAGAGACTTTATATTTTTTAGGTTCCAAACAGACATCTATTATAAAACAAGGAGAGGATTCTGAGGAGAAGATAGGACCTTTACTACGAATTGTATAGGATTCTAATTGCATGATCCCTATTATAGCTGAACAAACTTGTTTTTTGACATATTATCTTCTTTGACACCTATACTTCTCATTTTTTAGTTGCATTATTTCTTTGGACAATGCAGAGCAATATACTTAATTCTCTATAATATAAATACAATATTTTTTCATCACGACAAGTTTTTTCTTATTTAATAAGAGATTTAAATTGTATTGCATAAATTTGTATGTCTTCTTCTTTTAAATATACATATTGAAAAGACATTGATGTTTTTATTATATTATAGTAATGTTAAGGCTCCCTTATATTTAGTTTAAAATTCAAAAAATTGATTGTCATACTTCACAACAAAATCAATTGCTTGACTCAATATTTGAGGATCGGATAAGTTGAGCATTAATTTCTTTATCTCATATTATAATCCATAAAAAAATTGGCTAATGAATGCAACATCATCCCACTTGGTGTCAATTGCTAGTTGTCAAAATTATAAAGCATATGATGTCATTGATTAATTGCCTTGTCGCAAGATACAGATCTTTATGGTTGCGACACAAATTGCATCATGTTTTTCATACATAGATTGAAATTCTACTAGTAATACCTCCAGATTATCCAATTTTAGATCACGTCATTTAAAAAAAGATGAAAACCATGATAAGATAGAACTTGAAAGTAGAGTTTCAATAAATCTAATTTGAAATCCTTGGATTGGATAATTTAGAAAATTAGTTCAATCACTAGTTGTACTTGATTAATGAATCCTTCAAACTTAGATCTGGTGCCATGAAACTTCTTTGATAAACTAATTTTTTATTCTTTGATGCTTGAATGGTGTTCAATCATAAGTAAAGTGATATGGCTTACAGCAGCTCGAATCATCTTTATATCTTCACTTCTTGCTAATCTTATTATTCCTTGTGGTGGTATATTGAATTGATGCATTGCAAGTATTAATTCTCTTATTTGTTCTTGTATTTGTGCCATTGCACTCTTCATTTTAGCAAGCTTTGTCATGATACCACAATAGAAAGGGCAAAAAGTGTCTATTCTCATTACAAAATAAAACACTCAAGAATAAAGAAAAAATTCTAGGAATAATATCAATTTAAAAGTGGATAATCTATAATTTCTAATATGCTTATGTCTTATCAAGAGAAAGGGATAATCCAATTTTAATTAAATGAAGATAAAGCTCTGTATATATAACTTCACTCTTATCAATTTGTCAAGGATACAAATTGAAACAAATGCATAAGTTAGTAAAAACTATATTAAATGAAAATAACAAGATACAAATAAAGAATTATATGTATTCAAGAAGAAACTTGAATTGCTATTGCCAAAATCTAAAAAATATAAGAAACTCTTGAACTAGATTAGAAGCAAGGAAGGAGTTGATAAGTCTGAAGAAGGCTTCACTCTTGTCTCTATATATATTATCTATCTAAGAACTATACGGCAACATTCTATAGGACTTCTAATACGTTGTCGTGGCAAAAGTCTGCTTCAGGTAGATGCAAGGTCCCTCTTTATAATCAAGTTGGATCCAATATGCACAAACTTTTTTAAATTTTTCTTTGATCTTTGTCACATAAATTTTGAGCCATGAATTCATTGCTGATCATTAGATATCACCAATTCCTTGGCAGATACTTTTAGAAGTCAAATTTCAATCCGAAACTTGAAAATTCATAATTTAAGATCCAACTGTTCAAATAAGCTCAAAAATTGGGAAAACATATCTCATACCTTTGACTATTGTCACATAACTTTTGAGCCTTGAAATCATTGCTGATCGTTAGATAACACCAAGTCCTTGGCAGATACTTTTAGAAGTCAAATCTCAATCCGAAACTTAAAAATTCATAATTCAAGATCCAACTGTTCAAATAAGCTCAAAATTTGGGAAAACATAACTCATACCTTTGATCCTCATCACATAAATTTTGAGCTATGAAATCATTGCTGATCGTTAGATATCATCAAATCCTTGGAAGATACTTTTAAAAGTCAAAACCTTAGATATCTGAGAACAAATTTGCCATTACTCCCTAATCAAAGTCTCAATTGATATGAGATTGTAGACATAGACTCTTTATAGTATAAGTAATATGTACACCAAAAATGAGCTTCAAATTCATCTTGAAACTCAAGTTCTAGCTTAAAGCAAATCCTTCTATTTATCTAACTTCTTCAAAAATCCAATTTAGTTTGCTGGGTTTAATTAGCCATAACTCACTCATTCTGAACTCATTTCTATCAATTCTTGGGCGTGAAATGTGTAGCTTGAAGTCTAGTTTCTAACCCAACTTTTTGATTTCTTTCTAGTATCTTAAAACTTCTAATATACCCTGAAAAGTGACAGTAGGTGTCATATTAGTAGTCTAAGTTCAAACAAGCATATCTCTCTCATCTAAGCTTCGAATCCTGTGTTTCTACCACCTAAACTCATGCCAAGAAGAAGCTCTCTTTCAATACCTCTCTGGATTTGCCAAAAAACCCTATCTTCTTCTCCTCCGAGCTCGTCAAAGAAGACATAGCCAAGGTCTTTAAAGTCCAAGTCAACAATTAATAGTTTAAAGTTATAAAAACCCCAAATCTAATCCTCCAAGTCAGCACTATTAATGGTAGCCAACTATTGACATCCAAATCTACTATTTATCCTTGGTAAAATCCTAAATTCAACCTCAAAGTCAAAACTCCTTATATCTATAAATATAACCTTGAATCTACTAAAATCTAAGATTGGAAAAAAGATAAAAGAAATAAAAGAAAGTTTCAAGGCTAGATCAAAGTTAAAATTAAGATTGAAGATAAGGTAAAAATTTAACCAAAGAAAAAGAAAGAAAGTGAGAAATTTTTTCTAAATTATATAAAAACTTAGATTGGTAAGAAGAAAGAAAGAACTTAATAAAATTTTGAAGAAAAGATAGTTAAGTTAGGTTTCTATATATGGATGTATTTACTTCACGACAACGTTTTTATGAAGTAAATACATCCATGTATAGAAACCTTGCTTAACTTTCTTTTCTTTAAAATTTTATTAAGTTCTTTCTTTCTTCTTATCAATCTAGGTTTTTATATAATTTTGGAAAATTTTTCTCACTTTCTTTTTTTTCCTCTCTAAAAAAGAATAAAAATTAAAAAATTAAAAAATTAAAAAAATTTGGCTATATTTTATTTTATCTTTAATCTTAACTTTAACTTTGATTTGGCCTTAAAATTTTCTTTTATTTCTTTTATTTATTTTTTCAATCTTAGATTTTAGTAGATTCAAGGTTATATTTGTAGATATAAGGAATTTTGACTCTGAGGTTGAATTTAGGATTTTATTAAGGATAAATGGAAGTTTGGATATCAATAGTCGGGTGCCATTAATAATGCTGATTTAGAAGTTTAGATTTGGTGTTTTTATAACTTTAAACTATTAAATGTTCACTTGGACTTTGAAGACCTTGGCTACGACTTCTTTGATGAACTCAAAAGAAAAAGAGAATAGGGATTTTTAACAAGGGCAAAGAGGTATTCAGAGAGAATTTTTTCTTGGCATGAATTTAGATTGTAGTAATACATGAATCAAAGCTTAGATGAGAGAGATATGCTTGTTTGAACCTAGGATATTAATATGATATCTACTATCATTTTTCCGGGTATAATAAAAGTTTTAAGATATTAGCAAGAAATCAAAAAGTTGGATTAGAAACTAGACTTCAAGTCAAATTTATAAATTAAGAAGCTTAAAAATTTATAAATCAGAAGCTTATAAATTTATAAATTAAGATGTCATTTTGAAATATTAAAAGTAAACATTAAATTTTCTTTGGCTTTCTATCTTCAAACTAACAGCCAAATTAAATAAATTAACTAAATTTTGAAGCAATATTTATAATGCATCATTAATTATCAGTAAGATAATTGGATCTTATATCTATCATTAATAAAATTTGCATATAATAATATTATTTGTGCTTCAATTCAATAAATATTTTTTTATTCTAACTATATTATTCAAAGCTTGAATTATGAAGTATACTAAAGAACAATAATTCAACAGCTAAAAGATTTGTAAAATATCTATTGCAATATCAAACAATCTTAAAGCTTCAATTGTAAGCAACTCAAGATACTTACAAGACATCTGCAGATAAATTCAAAAATCAACCTCCTACTTTTTATATTAAAAATAAAATATGGCTTCTGTGATAGAACATCAAAACCAAGCGATGTCATATTGTAATACATTTATGTAGTGAAAAAAATGTCAAGGACAAGAACTTGATGAAAGCAAATAAACATATGAAACTTTTATTAAGAAGAATAAAAAAATAGAAGTAAGAAAGTATGTAAATTAAAAGAAACTACAATGGCTATTGCCACAAGACAAGAAAACTATAGACTCTTGAATCTGGACTAGAAGCAAGAAAGGAATTGACAAGAGTGAAAAAAACTTTACTCTTACCTCTATAAATACTATCTAATTAAGAACCACATGGCGGTATTCTATAAGATCTCTTACACATGTCTAATTTGCAAGACATGTGTCAAACTTGAAGGATAAGTTTTTCACATGTGCGCCACGTATTCGGCTTATTCTGCAAGCTACCAACATGTGTGACACATAGCTAGCTTATTCCACAAGCTACCAATATGTGTGCCATGTGGCTAGCTTGTTAACCAAGTTTCTAATCTACCAATTACCTATAGACATGTATAAAGGTGATTCCTCGTCTATAAAGCTTCTAGAAAGCTTTTCTATCAGATATTATCAAATCAACTTATTTTATCTATTTTTATTGGTTTATATTAATTAGGTAATTATTGGAGTAAATCTTATGTCTATGAGATTATCCCCTCTTTTAGGGATGAGTTTCACGAGGAGCGGTGATTACATGTTGAAAAAATCCAGGATATGTCAAATTATGCTTGCCACATATTCTGATCTTTGTTTCCTTCAAAGCTAGTTAATAGGTCCTTTTAGCCATCGATAATGTCCCATACTAGGGCAAGAAGACCACTCTATTATTTGATCATTGTTGAGGCCTTCATAACTCCCTTCAAGAAAAACATTAGGAACATCATCAAGAGTAGTTCCTACCTTTAAAAATATCACCAAACATCGGAAGTCTCTTCTAAGGTTGTGATATCAAATATGTTGTATTTTGCCATCAATGCAAGGAAGGACCTGTTGTTCTTAAGGGTCTTCATCTCTATTCCATTGTCTTGAAGGTTGTGATAGTCATAATTTTTATCTTAATTTTGATAGATGTTGTCGATGAAATGCATTGATTTTTATTCATGTATTTACTAGATTCTTGGACGGTGTCGTGTTGCAGCACGTTTATATAGTGAAAGGTATAGATAAGAGCAATTTATATTTAATACTTGATCATCTTAGTTCAATAGGAACTTAAAATACTTAAGAAAAGGGTTATAGAAGCCTCTTAGATTATTTTCTTGTTTTAATAGCTAACAGATAAAAGTTAGTTGTTAAAATTTTCTTCTAGGCTATATAAACTCTTTTATTGATTTTGAAAAGCCATAAGTTAAATAGAATAGGATAGAAAAGAAAAATAGTTATTATGGTTGGTATTAGGATTAAGTTGAAAATAGGATTTAACTTAAGAATCCTTAAATTTAGTTGAATTGATATCCAAGGAAAGACCAGATATGAGACAGGGTCGAAATCGGACCTCCAAGGACAAAAACAACCACCGAAGGCAAGGGAGGGAGACATTTGAAGATCGGCAATTAGGATTGGATAGCTAGCTTGAAAGGGATTCCAAGGGCATTTAGCTTGCAACCATAGGATTTTGGAGGACTTAGCAATCGCTATTCAAAGTCAAGATTTGTATTGGTGATTTGGGTTTTTATACAAGATAATGATGGCTTGCATTGTTGAGTGATTCGTAAAATGTGTGATGCATCTACAGTTCAAAATTTGATATTGTCTGGATTGTTGGGTGTGCTAAGTGTATACAAAGTTTTGTATTAATCTAGCAATGAAATCAGGAGATATTTGAGTTTTGATACAATCCAATTTGAGTTTTTGAGCATGTAAAAAGCTTATACCAGCATGTGTGTGCAAAATTTCACACTAAGTGGACGGTTCAATTAAAAATTATAGCTTGTTGAAGCTCACTAATTAGGATTTGGACTTATAAACAAAAATAAAAATTGCTTAATTATAAAAGAAATAAGGTAATTGGGGTATATGTAAGATTGATTTTACTAGGAGGAGTGTTTTTAAACACTTTTGAATTGAAGCTCGAATTATATTCCTTATATATGGGTGAAACCTATTAGGATTTCTTAAGTATTTACAAACAGTACTTTATCTTCTACAGCCAAGTGCCCGGTGCATTCCCAACTGAGACAACACGTAATACGACAATGGCTCTCATGTGCATTCACTAATATCATATCCGCGCCAATGCACAAGATATTCTAGTCGATTTTGGTGCCGCCTTGAATCTAAAATCTCTTCAACCTCGAAATCTTCATCGTTGTCCACTTCTATAGGAGGCCGTGGTATTTGTCTTTTTTCTTGTATATCCACTATCTTCTATGGCTCGAGTAGTGACACGTTGTCATGAAGTAAATACATCCATATATAGAAACCTAACTTAACTATCTTTTCTTCAAAATTTTATTAAGTTCTTTCTTTCTTCTTACCAATCTAAGTTTTTATATAGTTTAAAAAAAAATTCTCACTTTCTTTCTTTTTCTTTGGTTAAATTTTTACCTTATCTTCAATCTTAATTTTAACTTTGATCTAGCCTTGAAACTTTCTTTTATTTCTTTTATCTTTTTTCCAATCTTAGATTTTAGTAGATTCAGGGTTATATTTATAGATATAAGGAGTTTTGACTTTGAGGTTGAATTTAGGATTTTACCAAGGATAAATAGTAGATTTGGATGTCAATAGTTGGCTACCATTAATAGTGCTGACTTGGAGGATTAGATTTGGGGTTTTTATAACTTTAAACTATTAATTGTTGACTTGGACTTTAAAGACCTTGGCTATGTCTTCTTTGACGAGCTCGGAGGAGAAGAAGATAGGGTTTTTTGGCAAATCCAGAGAGGTATTGAAAGAGAGCTTCTTCTTGGCATGAGTTTAGGTGGTAGAAACACAGGATTCGAAGCTTAGATGAGAGAGATATGCTTGTTTGAACTTAGACTACTAATATGACACCTACTGTCACTTTTCAGGGTATATTAGAAGTTTTAAGATACTAGAAAGAAATCAAAAAGTTGGGTTAGAAACTAGACTTCAAGCTACACATTTCACGCCCAAGAATTGATAGAAATGAGTTCAGAATGAGTGAGTTATGGCTAATTAAACCCAGCAAACTAAATTGGATTTTTGAAGAAGTTAGATAAATAGAAGGATTTGCTTTAAGCTAGAACTTGAGTTTCAAGATGAATTTGAAGCTCATTTTTGGTGTACATATTACTTATACTATAAAGAGTCTATGTCTACAATCTCATATCAATTGAGACTTTGATTAGGGAGTAATGGCAAATTTGTTCTCAGATATCTAAGGTTTTGACTTTTAAAAGTATCTTCCAAGGATTTGATGATATCTAACGATCAGCAATGATTTCATAGCTCAAAATTTATGTGATGAGGATCAAAGGTATGAGTTATGTTTTCCCAAATTTTGAGCTTATTTAAACGGTTGGATCTTCAATTATGAATTTTCAAGTTTTGGATTGAGATTTGACTTCTAAAAGTATCTGCCAAGGATTTGGTGATATCTAACGATCAGCAATGATTTCAAGGCTCAAAAGTTATGTGACAATAGTCGAAGGTATGAGATATGTTTTCCTAAATTTTGAGCTTATTTGAGTGGCTATAGCTTCAATTATGAATTTTCAAGTTTTGAGTTGAGATTTGGCTTCTAAAAGTATCTGCTAAGGATTTGGTGATATCTAAGGATCAACAATGAATTCATGGCTCAAAATTTATGTGACAACGATCAAAGGTATGAGATATGTTTTCCCCAATTTTGAGCTTATTTGAACAATTGGATCTTAAATTATGAATAATCAAGTTTTTGGTTTGGTTTTACTTATATAATTACTTGCTAATATTTTGATGATATTTGGTGATCGGTAATGAATTCACAGTTGAGAATTTTTGTGAAGATGACTAAAGAAGTAAACTCTATGCTTCCAAAATTTGAACTTATATAAACGATTGGATTTTGATTTATAAATTTCCAAGCTTCTAGTTTCTTGATTTATTATACGCATGGTTTTGTGACTATAAAAGAAATATTTAAAAAAAGTTTGTGCAAATTGGATCCAACTTGATTGTAAAGAGGGACCTTGCGTCTACCTGAAGCGGACTTTCGCCATGACAATGTGGAATACAGGATGGATCTTTATGGATTCTAGTAGGTGTAATCGATATGCAACTAGATTGATTTGTTCAGAAATAGTAAAAGGTCCAAGCCTACGATAGTCCAACTTATCACAAGGACGAGTAGTCTTGATATTGTAATAAAGTAACTATACCTTATCCCCCATGTTGAATTGTGGTTGTTCCTTACGATACGCATTTGTATTTATTTTTTGTCATTCTTGAACTTCTTTTAATTGCACCTTCATTATTACATGTAGCTCTAACAAATGATTTACTAAATCTTCTACCATTGGATTATCAACTTTTGAAAAGTCAAAAGCATCAAATCATGGGTGGTAACCATAATTGGCAAAGAAAGGTGTTTGTTGTATAGAAGAATGTATTTTATTATTATAAGCAAATTTTACCAATGTCAGAAGAGTTATCCAATCATCTTGTTGGTAGTTGATGGTACACCTTAAATATTGCTCCAAGACTTGATTCACGTGCTTTGTTTGTTTGTCAATTTGATGATAAAAAGCTAAAAATAACCTTATGTATATTTTTAAGATCTTAAAAAGGATTCTCCAAAATCTTGATACAAATTGAGTTCTCCTATTTGATATAATATCCTTAGGTAATCCAATAAAAAGCTTAGCTGTTATTATCAATGAAAAGCTTAGTTGTTATTATCAATGAAAAGCTTAGCTGTTTTTTGATGTGTAATAGATTTTATGTATAGCACAAAATGTGCCATCTTGGTGAATCGATCTATTACAAATATAGAGTCATAAGATCTTGAGCTTGGAAGATCTATGATAAAATCCATAGAAACAGAAGACCATGGTTGTTCTGGAATAGGTAATGGCTGAAGAAGTCCAAAAGGTTGATGATGAGGAGTCTTTAATCTTGAGCAGATATCACATGATTGTACAAAGTCTTTGACTGCCTTCCACATTTAGGGCCACCAAAAATCTCTTGATATAAGTTCCAAAGTCTTGTTGTATCCAAAATATCTTGCCATTGGAAAATCATGACGTGCTTGAAGAACACATAAACATGTTTTTCCTTTTGGAACATATAGACGTCCTTTGAAATATAGTAGATTATTTTTGAATTCAAATTTAGAAGAATCATAAGTCTTAGAAGAATTATTCTTGATATCATGAACAAGAGGGTCTCATGATATACTTGATTGAATTTGCTTGAAAAAAGTTGAATCAACAGTCAATATTGATTTCATTACTCAAAGATGAAATTGCTCCACTTTCAAGAGGGCCGTGCTTTGTTGCTCAAAAGCTGCATCTCCTTCTTTTGGTACAAAATAAGAACGTCTAGAAAGGGCATCGGACAAATCTTATTGTTTTCTTAGCCGATAAGAGATAATGAACTCGAATCTTAACAAAAACATACTCCAATGAGCTTGACAATGATTCAACATGCATTGTCGTATTGTGGTTCGGCTATTATATGAAAAAATTGTACATATATATTTAATATATAATTTACTACATAGCTAAATGAGAGCCATATTAGTAGATTTTTACTGGTTATAAGATGGGATTAGGTTGCTAGTTTAGAAGGGATCTATTAAAAAGATTATTATTGAGATTTATACAACCTTGTTACTTCTTTTGATAATAATTTTGAGATTGAATTATATTGATAGTAACTTTTGTATATCTTGAATCACCTTTGTTAGACATTGGTGACCCTCAAAATCATAATTTACTTCTTTTATTTGGTGCTTAAAGCACAAAGTATATAAATCTTATTAAAAGAAGGGTTAGAAAACAATCTTTAATATAAAAAGGATAGTTTGGCCATCTATGTGGATGAAAAGAGGTAGATGATAGAAATCTCTATTCTAATTGGTCAAAAATCATGCCCAATGGACTTCAAGAAGGCTGCCCAAGGAATTATTAGGAGTTAGGGTTTATTTTTCGAGAGGAGTTGAACATCACAGGCTAAGATCATAAGGTTTAAGTTTTTGGATCTGGTTTAGGTGCAAATTTTTTGTGATTTGCACTTTTAATGAAGAAATTATAGGCGTTCAAAATTAAGGTGTCAATTTTTGACCTACTGTCACTTTTTTGAGTATAACTTACACATACAGAGAGTAATCAAGAATCGGCGATTGAGGTTGAAAAGAACACTTTCACAACTATATTTTTTAAGTATAGCTTGATGAAATTCAAGCTAGAGTGAAGGAGATATTGGGAGTTGAAGTCAGTGCTTATAAACTAAAGGGTAGTAAGTGACCCGCTTACAAAGTGGTTATATTTTGAGCTATATCTTAAACAATTTGAAAGATTTTTAGCTCAAAATTTTTAGAAGTATATAAGTTTATGTCACAAGACTATATACAAAATTTTTATGGCATTAAAGTTTTAGGTTTGTGAGATATAAGAAAAATAGAGCTCAGGTATCTCTGAGCTAGGATTTTAAGCACTTGCTAGGGATTTTGAGATATTGGACAATTAAAAACGAATTTATGATTGATTCTTTATATCAAATTGTGCCTGAGATTCATGTCAATGGAAGATTTAATGTCAGATTGAAGCTTATAGACAGGTCCCTTACCTTTTCCTCTAGAATCAGCTTCTTTTTCCTTTTCTTTGGCATTGTCTGTCCTCTCTTCCCATTTTTCCTTTAGAAGTGGCCCTTCTCCTGAATGATCAAAGACACAGGACCTCCCAGGTCTTTGCCGTGTATGAACAGCAAGACCTTTTACCTTTTCACCTTTTTTGAGCTCCTGGATTTTTCTCTTAGATATTGGCTCCCCTGTATCATCATTCTCAGAGGTTCGCCCTCTCTTCTCTTCAACAAAGACATCATAGTCTTTAGTTCTGTCTTGAACTTGACTTAAAAAAACTTTGATGCTAGCTGTTTCAACAGGGTCATCCCAACTAGTGACATTTCGAATGGCTTGAGCCACTCTGCGCAAAATTTCAATAGATAGAGCTTCTAAAGTCTTAATTGTTTGTTGCTCCACTCCTATATGGAATGTCTCAGCACCTTGTCCATGTAAACAATTAGACCTTCTCATCTTTTCTTCCATAAGTTTTTTCATTCCTCCCTTGCCAAAGTTGGTACTCAAAGGCAAGTTAGTAGATGCATCATGAATCTTACCATCTTTGAAGACAATAATGCCTGCTTTAATAGCTTCATCACATGATTTGCAACTCTGAAGATTGTGACTGTCTTCTCCATCACAATAAACGCATCTCCTCACAAATGATCTTGCACCTTCAGATGATTGAGGGTCTCGAGACTTTTTCAATTCACTCATTTCCACCTTCAAATCCCTAATACCCTTTATAAGCTCATCTAAAGTTTTTTCTTCAACTGTCTTGACCATCTTAGGAGATGTTGTTGAAGAGGTTGGAGCAAATGATACCTTGGAAGCTTTTGTAGCAGGCTTTGGTACTACATCCATCTGAGTTGTCACACTTCTGGATTTCATTCTCCGTTGCTTTGCCACAAGAGCGACTGCTTCCTCCACTCTCCTCCAATCATTTGTAAAACCTCCTTCGGTGGTTCGATCACCTAAAAGCAAAAAGAGTCTATCTTCCAAAGCATCATCTGCTGCTTGCAAGAACAACTCAGCCTTCCTAGTATCAAAAAGACGCCTTTCTGCTAAAGGCAATTGGTTGTATTTCTTCTCAAAATCTCGCAGCAATTCATTTGGACCCATAGTATTTCCAGGCCGCTGTTCAATCCAATCAATAAAAGACCTCTTGGTCATCCTCTCTGAGTCTTCTTCAAAATACTCATCACGCAATCTCTCTTCAAATGTCATCCAAGTAGTAACATTTGCATCCCTTCGAATTTCTTCCACTTTCTCACGAATCTCAGGCACAACAGCTAATGTGAAAGTTTGTATCATTCGAGCCTCAGGTACCTGTTGCACCTCCATCTCATAAACATAAACCTTTAAAAACCTGGTGATGTCCTTCCCATCAATCTTCCAATCTTGTCAACAACACCCTTCAAAGCCTTAGTAGCTCCAATACCTCCAGCTTGAATTTTATATTGATCCATAAATATTGCCAAAGCTCCTAGAATGGTATCCATGTTTGATTGGGCTCCAGAAGAAGCCCCTCCAGTATCCTCCATATTACCTTAGCCAAAACTAGTAGCCCCAAAGCAGCTCTCAGTGGAAGCACCAAATATGTCGGGTAGAGAGAATTCGCCTTGGGAAAACGCCGGGTTCCTAGCTGCTACTAGAACTAGCAGGGAACATGAGAGGAAGCCGTGCAAGTATGTTCTATACTTGCACAATATTTCTTCAAGCTTTCAAGTTATACTTGTATTATACTTGTACAAGTCTTGTACAAATATAAAGTATAAATACTTGAATAATACTTATACAAATACTTGTATAAATCCTTGGTATAATACTTGTACAAATACTTGTACAAATATAGAATACTTATAGAATACTTATAGAATACTTGTATAAATACAAGTATATATACTTGTATAAAAGGTATAAGCAAAGTATGTATGTATTCAAGTATACCTCAAAATACAACCGCATATGAGGAATACAAGTTATACAACAAGCTGAAACTAAATAAATTACTAAAAATTCATCCAAAGGTCGAATCAAGCGTGCTTATAGCCTATAGAAAGCCAATAATCCATTGTAAAACATATCAAAATTTCACAAATAGATGACTTATCATTTAAAAGTTATGGTTAAAAGAAGTAGGCGCTAAAATTTCCAAGCAAATGCAAAGGCAGCAAAGCTCCTCTTCACTTCAGCCTTTGTTGTGATCACTTCCCTTCTCCAAATTGGACATGCAATAGCTTTTTAGAAAGCTCACTCCATCATCTAGCTTTGCCTAAAATTTTGCATGCATGCCTCTCAAACTCCAGTTTTTGTAGCTAGTCGATTCTACTCTTCAAACCCTAGCAACAATTTTCCCTCTTTGACACTTCACGACTCATAAAACTTTCATCAAAGCTCCAAATGTATTGATTTTTATTTTTGTGGAAAGCTTATACAAGCTTCTACAAGCACCTGAATTATCAAGAAGATTGAAGAGACTGTCCAACTTGGGTGGTTGAACAAAGTTTCTGCCCCTCTTCGTCGGGTGGCAGCAAACACTTTCTCACTCTCAAGCTCACAACTTTTGCTCTCCAACTCCAAATGCTACAAGAGATGTCTTGATAGAAAGCTAGCACAATTTTCCATACTCTCTATAAATTTCATTAAGAAAGAGTTGAAATCAAACTTGCGGTGGCAGCTCGAAGTTTCTGCCCCTCTTCATCGGGTGGCAACAAACCTCACTCTACTAAAACAAGCATAACCTTTTGTTCACAACTCCAATACAAGCAAGTGAGTAGGTTCTAGAATCCTCACAACTCAAAGAACACACCTACCAATTTTCACTACAAAAACTTCTATCTCCTTGGAGCTATCTCTCTCCAAAGTTCACCACTTAAAAACTTTTTTTCTCTCGGTCTAACAAGAGGAGTATATCTCCCTTTCTTTCTATATTAGACTATGAAACGCCCACATGGGCAGCCAAATCCTATTGGATGGGCCTTATTCACCTCATGCTCTTCTTTCTTATCCTTCATAAGGTCCATTCTACCTCAAAAGTCAACAAGAAAGGTAAAACAACCTTTACCTTTCTTCTAATTACAAAAGAGTCTATTCTAGGATATAAATAAGGTAGGAACAAAACAAATAGCCATCTTAATTCACTAATTAAGTGGCTATAATAAATCCTCTCCTTATAATATCTTCTAAAATAACCTCTAGCACTCACACATATATTAACAATAGATACAAGATTTTTCATATTTTTATACACTGCACGTAAATGCAGTATGACAACGTCATTTAAAAAAAGGTGAAAATCATGATAAAGCAAAATCCAAAAGTAATGTTTCAATAAATCTAATTTGAGATCCTTGCATAGGATAACTCTGAGATTAAAGTTCAATCACCAATTATACCTGATTGATGAATCCTTGAAATTTAGATCTTGTGCCATCAAACTTCTCAAGCAAACTAATTTTTGGTTCTCTAATGTTTGAATGGTGTTCCATCATAGGTGAGATAGTATGATTTGATGTAGATATTGACGCAGCTCCAACTTTTTCTATATCTTCACTTCTTCCTAATCTTGTTGATCCTTGTGGTGGTAAATTGAGTTGATACATTGCAAGCATTAGCTCTCTCATTTGTTTTTATATTTGTACCATTACACTCTTCATTTCTACAAGCTCTATTATAATAATACAATAGAAAGGAAGGTGTCTACTTGTACTTCAAGAAATACAGAATAATACACTCAAAAGAAAAAAATTTAGAAATAATATCAGTTTAAAAGTGGGTACTCCACAACTTCTAATATACTTATGTCTTATGAAGAGAAAGGGATAATCCACTCTTATTCAAGAAAAGACAAAGCTCTGATATTGTATGTGTACTCTTATCAATCTATCAAGGATAAGAACTCGATGAAAGCAAATAAACATATATAACTTCTATTAAGAAGAATAATAAAATAGAAGTAAGGAAATATATATATTAAAAGAAGTTAGAATGGCTATTGCCATAAGACAAGAAAACTATAGACTCTTGAATCTAGACTAGAAGCAAGAAAAGAGTTGACAAGAGTGAAGAAGACTTCACTCTTATCTCTATAAATACTATCTAATTAAGAACTATGTGGCGGTATTCTATAGGACCTCCTACACGTGTCTAATTTGCAAGACATATATCAAACTTACACGACAAGTTTTTCATATGTGCGCCACGTACTTGGCTTGTTCTGCAAGCTATCAACATGTGTGATATATGGCTAGCTTGTTCCACAAGCTACCAAGATATGTACCATGTGATTAACTTGTTGACCAAATTTCTAACCTATCAATCACCTATATACATGTATAAAGGTGATTCTCTATCTATAAAGCTTCTAGGAAGCTTCTCTATCAGATATTATCAAATCAACTTATTTTACCTATTTCTATTGATTTATATTAATTTGATAATTACTGGAGTAAATCTTATGTCCATGACAAAACATGAACAAGAATAATTTCTACTTAATATTCAATTATCTTGGTTTAATAGGAACTTAAGATACTCAAGAAAGATTTTATGAAAGCCTCTTAGATTATTTTCTTGTCTTAATAGGTAATAGATATAAGTTAGTTGTTAATTTTTTCTTTTAGATTGTAGAAATACTTTCAATGCTTTTAAAAAGCCATAAGTTGATAAAAATAAGATAGAAGAGATAAACAATTAGTATAATTGATACTAGGATTAAATTGAAGGTAGGACCAAGTTTTAAAATCCTTAAAATAAGTTAAATTGATACTAGGATTAAA
Source organism: Physcomitrellopsis africana (assembly GCA_036785485.1). Taxonomy (NCBI): domain Eukaryota; kingdom Viridiplantae; phylum Streptophyta; class Bryopsida; order Funariales; family Funariaceae; genus Physcomitrellopsis; species Physcomitrellopsis africana. Next base: position 4,890 of record JAWRVF010001198.1, on the reverse strand, counting down.
TTGAAGGTAGGACCAAGTTTTAAAATCCTTAAGATAAGTTAAATTGATACTTAGGGGTTAATTATATATGGGACAAGGTCAAAATCAAAGCTCTAGCCACAAAAACAGCCACCAAGAGTAAAGTATTAGGTCATTTGGAAATCGGCAACTGGGATTAGAGAGTTAGCTTCAAGCTCATTTCAGAGACTTTAAGCTTGTTTTTAGAAGGTTTGGAAGGACTTAGCAATATTTATCTAAAATTAGGACTTATATTGGAGATTGGATTATTATGCAATAAAATTAGAGCTAGCACTCTTAGCTATTTTGTGCAATTGGTATAATATCTATAGTCAAAAGTTTGAAAGTATATAGATGATTGAATTTGTTAAGATTGAATAAAAATTTGTAATAATCTAATAGTGAAATTATGATTTATTTGAACTTTAGTACAAAGAGATATTAGAAGTTGGCAATTTAGGATTATTTAGGGGTTTTATAATATGTAAAGATCTATTAATCAAATCAAGATAAATTTTGGCATGTTATTAGAAGACTTAAAGAACAAGCTATATATAAATTTTGAACTAAAGTTAATAGTTGGAGAAAGAAAAATTGCTACTAGAACTTCTATATTCACTTTCAAGTTGGCAGCCGAGTGACTTTAGTGTAAATTTTGGTTGATTTTCTACAATTTGTAAGTTGAATTGGACTGAAATCTTCTAAGCATATAAAAGACTCATATTGGCATTTTTTTGTAAAATTTCATACTAAGTTAACAATCAAATTAAGAGTTATGATTTACTAAAGCTCTTTAATTAGAGTTAGGACTTACAAAGAAGAAATATTAGTTGCTTAATTATCAAAGTAACAAAGTAATTGGATTTTGTGTATAGTTGAAATTATCAAAAAGAATGTTTATAAGTACTTTATATTAACTTAAGTACTCTTATATTGAAATTTAAATCATATTTTTCTTATATGAATGAAGCTTATTAAGGATTCTTAAGTATTTATAAGCCATAACTTCACCCTCCACAGCTAGGTGCCTAGCACAAGACAATATGTAATATAATAGTGGCCATGCGATAAATTAGACTATTGGAGATTAGCACCATTTTTTATTCAAAAGCAAATTAATCCAATAGCATATCGCTTAAAACTACCATCTTCTATGAATGTACATCCAATTTTTTATGTCTTTCTTTTGAAGCCTTATAGAGAGTCACGTATTTTGAAAAGAATACAACAATTGCCACCTAATATTGAAATTAAAAATCATAAAGAATACGAGGTCAAAAAGATGTTGGATTCATTGCAAAGTTAAAAAAATTAGAATATCTTATTCACTCGCACTACTATGATATCAATGAGAACACATAGAAATCGGCCAAAAATCTCACTAATACACCTCAAAAGGTACAAGAATTTCATCAACTCTATTCCCACAAATTTAAACATATTCAATGATAACTTCTTTATGAAGATTGGATCCAAGGAATATTCATAAGAAGAAGAGAGTTAAACTAAAATCTTTATTAATATGCAATCATTTATTCCAAGATAGAATAGAATGACAGAAACAAATCAGCCACTATATCCAACCTTCAAATATTAAAAGATTTAGCAAAATAAGATTCAGAAGATTCAGTTGTTATGTAAGCTTTAAATAAACCAGTGTAGTTTTAACAGCCTTCAATTGAACAAGTGAGGATGATACATTTCAGTACTAAGTACAACCACGGTTGGAACCGTTAAGAGCAACATCCAACCATACAAGTTTCAATTCCAATGGTTGAGCTTTAATGATATTGATTGACCTTGGAAAGGTGAATCCTTCTAAGACTGAGATTTTATTTGAAGGTTGTTTTGAAGGCTGTAATAAAAATCAAATCTTTAGATAGAATGTTTTAACAATGGAGGTATTAACTCAAGGCCATAGGTGATTTTTTCAAGGACCAATAGAACCTATTGCCCAAGAATGAATAACAAAATACATAGCTTCATTAGTGCAGCGTATTTTCAATTTTTTATGTATGAAGAAAGATTTTTGAAGATATGAGCTCCTCTTGGAACTCGTTGCTAGAGAAGGAGGTGATATTAGGAAGTTTGAGAAACTTCTAAGTTGGTAGAAGGAGCTTAAGAAGCTTCCCAATTAATAGAAGTTGCTCGAGAAGCTTCTTAGTTTGATGGAAGCTACTCAAAAAGCATCCTAGATAGGAATACATATAGGAGTCGAGGCTGAAAAGTTCTTCAGTCTTGACAATGCATCTCTTAGAATTCTAGTTTACCTTTCTTGATGTTATTTGTATACTCATCTAATTAATTCAAATTCTTGTTGGTTTCTTCTTGAAACCTTGTTCTAACTTAAGTCTCTTGCTTTATATTTTCATATTCTTGATAGCAAACTCCTTGACATATTTCTTAGTAGGCTTTTCTACAACCTTCTCTATAATCTTCTCAATAAGCTCCTTAATAATCATCTCAATAGACTTTGTAATAAAAATCCTTAATAATGATAAGATGTCAAGGACATGAATAAAAAAAAGATGTATAATCTAATGAAAATTGTATCAAAGTAAAGTCACAAAATAAGAATAAGAAAGTATATATATTCAAAAGAAAACTGGAATGGCTATTGCCAAAGACTGGAAACATGAAGACTCTTGAAACTAGACTAAGATCAACAAAGGAATTGACAAGAGTGAAGAAGGCTTCACTCTTGCCTCTATGAATATTATCTAACTAAGAGCTACATGGCAATATTCTATAGGACCTCATACACGTGTCTAATTTGCAAGACACGTGTCAAACTTATACGACAAGTTTTCCACATGTGCGCCATGTACTTGGCTTGTTCCGCAAGCTATCAACATGTGTGACACATGGCTAGCTTGTTCTACAAGCTACCAATATGTGCGCCATGTGGCTAGCTTGTTGACCAAGTTTCTAAACTACTAATCATCTATAGACATGTATAAAAGTGATTCCGCATCTATGAAGCTTCTAGGAAGCTTCTCCATCACATATTATCAAATCAACATATTTTACCTACTTCAATTGGTCTGTATTACTTAAGTATTTTACTGGAATAAATCTTATGTCCATGACATTATTCTCCCTTCTAGGGACGAGTTCCATGAGAAGTGGTGATTATATGTAGAAGAAGTCCATGATACATCGAATTAAGCTTACCATATACTCTGATCTTTGTTCCCTTTGAAGATAGTTGATAGGTCCTTTCAGCCATCAATAATGTCCCATACTAGGACGAGAGGACCACCCTGTTATTTGATTATTCTTGAGGCTTTCATAACTTCCTTCAAAGAAAACATTAGGAACACCATCAGGAGTAGTTCTTACCTTTAAAAGTATCACCAAACATCAAGAGTCTCTTCCAAGGTCGTGATACCAAACACATTGTATTTCGCCGTTAATCTGAGGAAAGACATGTCATTCTTGAGGGTCTTCATCTCTATTCCATTGTCTTGAAGGTTGTAATAGTCATAATGTCTTATTCAGTAAATCAGCAAATAATGGCTCTTGAGTTGAATTTGCTGGTTGTTGATCCTCCATCTCTTTAGCACGAACAAATCTAAGGAAATGACAAACAATGATACAAGGTAGGATGAAACCTCTATAGAACCTGCTTTGCTTTATAGCAAAGATTTTCTTGATTCTTTATCTAGGTTTTGACGGATGTCGTCGGTGAAATGCATTGACTTTTATTGATGCATTTGTTAGATTCTTTGATGGCTCCCATGTGCGTTCACTAATATCGTGTTCGTGCCAATGCACAAGATATTCTAGTCAATTTTGGCACCGCCTTGAATCTAAAATCTCTTCAACCTCAAATTCTTCATCGTTGTCCACTTCTATAGGAGGTAGTGGTATTTGTCTTCTTCCTTGTAAATCCATTGTCTTGTATGGCTGAAGTATTGACATGTGGAATACAAGATGGATCTTCATGGACTCTGGTAGGTATAATCAATATGCAACTAGATTGATTCGTTCACAAATAGGAAAAGGTCCAAGCCTACAATAGTCCAACTTATCACAAGGATGAGTAATTTTGATATTGCGACAAAGTAACCATACTTTGTTTCCCATGTTGAATTGTGGTTGTTCCTTATAATACGCATCTGTATTTTTTTTTTGTCATTCTTGAGCTTCTTTTAATTACACCTTCATTATTGCATGTAGCTTTGACAAACAATTTGTCAAATCTTTTGCTGCTGGATTATCAACTTTTAAAAAGTCAAAAACATCAAGTTGTGGGTGGTAACCATAATTAATAAAAAAAGGTGTTTGTTGCATAGAAGAATGGATTGTATTATTATAAACAAATTTTATCAATGGCAAAAGAGCTGTCCAATCATCTTGTTGGTAGTTGATGATACACCTTAAGTATTGCTCCAAGACTTAGTTCATGTGCTCTGTTTGTCCATCAGTTTGAGGATGAAAAGCTGAAGATAACTTTATGTCTACTTTTAAGATCTTGAAAAGGATTCTCCAAAATCTTGACACAAATTTAATTTCTCTATCTAATATAATATCCTTAGGTAATCTATGATAGCGATAGATATTATCAATGAAAAGCTTAGCTGTTTTTTTACCTGTGATAGATTTTGTACATGGCACAAAATGTGCCATCTTGGTGAACCAATCTACTATCACAAATATAGAGTCATAAGATCTTAAGCTTGGAATATTTGTGATGAAATCCATAGAAACAGAAGACCATGGTTATTCTAGAATAGGTAATGGCTGAAGAAGCCCAAAAGATCAATGACCAGGAGTCTTTGATCTTAAGCAAATATCACATGCTTGTACAAAGTTCTTGACTGCCTTCCACATTTGAGGCCACCAAAAATCTCTTGATATAAGTTCCAAAGTCTTGTTGTATCCAAAATA